>CAUYON010154385.1:0-12095 GCA_963573935.1 Arctocebus calabarensis
TAGTTTGCCTTCTTATTCTCTTAACAATATGTTTTGAAAACCAGGAGAAAGGGTAAAGGGTGGGATCACACTTGAGGTGCATCTTGGAAAGGTCAGGTGAAACCTACTAAATGTAGAACACAAATGTTTTCACACAATAAACGAGAAAATCCCATGAAGGTTATGTTGAACAGGTGGATGAAAATATTTCAGATTGTATATGAAGCCTGCACACTGTACCCCATGATTGAACTAATGTACACAGCTATGATTCTATAAAAAAGAAAGGAAAACCAGTTCTTAATTTTAATAAAGTCTAACTTACCAATTTTTTAATGGGGTAGACTTTTGGAGTTATAAATAAAAGCTTATTGGCAAACCCAGGTCACATAACTTTTATGTTTTCTTCTAAAAGTTTTATGGTTTGGCCTTTTCTGTTTATATCTATAACATATTTCCAGCTAATTTTTGTCAAGATTCACTTTTATTTTGGATGTGGGTGTCTAACAGGTTATCTGTTTCCTTTGAATTGACTTTGCACCTTTGCCAAAGATTGGCTACGTTTATGTACAAAGGGTGACAAAAAAAAGTGTACACATTTTTTAAAAAGGAAAAACTGAATTCAAGTTGTAGTAATCGATATATACCGATAACATTTGCTATCTCGTGTAGTGTATCTTGAATCTCTTATAATTAAAGAAGACAAATGTGACTTGAGTATGACCATTTTAATACAGTTTTTTCCTTTTTAAAAAATGTCTATGCATTTGCTGACACCCTCTGTACTGTATTTTTTTCTGGGCACTCTGGTCTGTTTCATTTCTATAGATAAATTTTATTTATAGATAGATAGATAGATAGATCTATCTGTTTGCATAAGTATGTGCATATATACATACACACACAGTATATATATTTATTTTTTTCTTCCTCCAAAATCTTGCTGTCTTCATTACCTTAGGTTTACAGTTTGCCTTGCAGTTGGGGGTCTTAGCCCTCTAACTTTGTTTTCCTCTTCCTCTTCCCCTCCTATTTCTCCTCCTCCTCCTCCTTCTGTATTGAATCTACTGTTCAGGATATTTTGCCTTAATCCATAAATTTTAGAATCAGCCTGTCAATAGTTACAAACTAGTCTGCTAGACTTCGTACTGGGGTTGTGTTAATGAATAGGTCAAGCTGAAAAGAACTGATACCTTAAATACTGTCTTCCAATCTCAGAATACAGAATCTCTTTTACATTTAATCTTCTTTTATTTCCTTCATCACAGTTTTGTAGTTGTCCACATCTGGTTCCTGGATATATTCTGTCATATTTATGCCTAAGTATTTCTTTCATGAGGGAAGGGTTTTCTTACTGCACATGGCATGGTGTGTGAGTTCTTTTTCTTTCAAGTTCCAAGTTTTCATTATTAGTATATAGAAAATTACTATATACTAATTAAGTGTCATCTGTATATTATCTTTGACGAGGTGTCTGTTCAGATCTTATCAATTTTTTAAGTGGTTTGTTTCCACTCGACATAAATACTGTATATCGACTTTGTGTTTTGTGCTCTTACCACTTTGCTCGTTAGTCCTGGGAATTTCACCGGGCATGTGCTAGGATCTGCTACATACACAGTCATGTCATCTCTGAACAGAGAAAGTTTCCTCCCTTCCTCCCTCCCTTCTTGTTATACTAGTTAGGATTTCCCATACGATGTTCAATAGGAGGAATGGGAGGCGCCGTCCTCACCTTGGCCCCAGGCTCAGGCGCAAGTGCCCAGTGTCTCCTCAGCAAGCCTGGCACGGCTAACAAGCTGGACGTCGGTCAGATGGCACGGTTACGCCAATGCCAGCGGTGCACCCTGCCTTCTCCTGTCCTTGTCTGTGTGCCCCTTGCTGGGTTTCCCTGGAAACTCCTTCTTCCAGCTCTTTCCACTGTGATCCTCGCTTGTCACACAGAGCTGGCTGCTGTCATGTGAAGGTGTAGGGAAGGGATACATTCTATAGCCTTATCACCAAATCTAAGTGTTTCAGGGGGTCACCACCTTGACGCTTGTTTGTCTGTTGGTCGGTTAGGGGGTTTCTTACTTCTCACTGCTCAGATGAGGCAGACAGGCTGCAGGAGGTCGGAGCAGATTCATGGCCTCCAGTAACAGCTTTCTCCCTGGAATAGACAATTCTTCATGGGAAAGACTTGGGCCTATTTCAAGCTGGTTATTTTTCCCTCCACTGCCAAATTCCTGAGGGGAATTTTTCCCTTTTGACTAGGAGAACTTAGTGGGGTTCCTTTCCCCCCCCCCGTACAGAAAATGTTTATTTAGTCCCTACATTATAGCAGCAAATATTATACTAGACTTGCTTCTAGTGTAACACTTGAGACACATTTTCATAGATCATTAATAGGAAACAGTGATTTCAATATCTTTGAATATTCATCTGTAAATTGCAAATAGCCCCAAATTGGTTTGAATTATTTTTCTTACTTTCTCTCTTTTTTTTATTATTATTCTATCAAAGCAATACACTGAACCCCATTCATCAATGTACAAAGTTATGACTTAGTGGGGTTCTTGGATGTGAAGCCCTTGCACACTCCCCCTCTGCCCTGGCGACAGGCCCAGACCGGACACACACAGGTCCTGGTGGAAGCCTTCCTCCCATCCCGCCGCTCACCTGCTCCTGACGTGTTGTCTTCACTAAGGTTTCCGTGCTCACCTCACTCTGTCCAGATTCCAGGTAATAGACTGGCCTGCTCCTTCAGTCCTGTGATAAGCCCAAGGAATCCATTGATTTTTACTTCGTTTCGCTTTGACTTGTTCAACCTCCACACTCTTTAAATGTCAGTCCCTCTCTGCTATCTTTAATTATTTCCACTGGAAGCGCAGCTGCTGAGGAGTGCAGAGGCCATATGTCCCCACCACTCTTGGGCCAGGCGTCCACCTCCGTGGGGTCTGGAAGCCCCCGCCAAGCCAGTGTGTTTCACGGGAGGGACTGAGGGCTCGTGCTGGGTGACAGTCACTAGGAGCACGGGCTGCCTTGGTAGCAAACGCTGATAAACTCAGCAAAGCGTTATTTAGCAACTAGCAGGTGATTAGGAAGCAATTGTAGTCAGAAAGGAACCTTGAGTACACAGATAAGCAAGTAGAATCTCCTCTAAATTTGCCATTATGCCCAAAGATTCCATTTTAATACATGTGTGGTAAGAATATAAAATTGATGCCTAATTTGCACAACTGACCTGTTTATTGTAAAACATGGGTGAATAATGGCCTCATGTAATCAGAGGAGGCTACAGATCTTCCCTCTCCATTAGACTCCAAGGTGACACGATAGAAGTTTTACTGCGGTTTTTATTGTTGTTGTTGTTGCAGTTTGTCTGGGGCTGGGTTTGAACCCTCCACCCTCGGTATATGACCGGAGCACCTAAAACCACATCTCTCACATCCCTGGGGATGAGACGAGAGCCCAGCAGGGCTGTGTGCCGCACACCGCTTGCCAGGACAGTGATACTGGGGGTTCCCTCGCTGTGGCCCCCTCAGTTCTAGAGCCAGTTCTCTGTGTGAGTTCCATTGTACAGAGACTGCTCTGGGCCCACAGCTCAACACCTTGGCCAGACTCAGTTGCCCTTCCCCTGACCACTGTTTAATCAGGTCCCCGTTCCCCCGAGGTCCTTTCCATCCCCAGGATTTGCCCACCCTCGGTCCAGCAGTCTTCTCGGGGCCAGCAGTGGTCCCTGCCCCCAGCTCTGTCCTGGACATTTCCCTCAGCACAAATGCTCTGGGCCAGACGCTCCAGCGTGACCTCTGGGAGCCCTAGGCGAGTGGGCGTTTTGGTGGCTGTGGCTGCTTGGTGCACCCTTTGGAGAATTTCTGAAGCAACCACAGAGGGGGGCAGGCAGGAAGCAAAGGGACTAGATCAGGGCATAGAGAAAATTCCAGTTTGTGCTCATAGAGGGTGAGGCCACCGTGGGGCAGGTGTGGGAGTCTGCGCATGTGTGTGCATCTGTGTTCATGTTGATTAAGTGGTCACCTGGGCCTGCACATCTGAACAAGATATGGGAAGACTCCAGCCTTCTTCCAACATGGACAGGGGCTCTGGCCTGGGATCTCAGGAGTCAGCCTGGAAGGGATCAATTGTTAGGCTCCAGGGGCTAAGTAAGTGTCTCCAGGTTTCAGGGGTGGCAGCCCCGAGCAGCCCCTGCTGCTCCCAGGTGCTAACCGTTCTGCCTGGATCCTGCCTGCGAGTGACAGGCGGTGGCCTGCAGGAGACGTCACCACCAAGGCACAAGGAAACGCCCGTCTCCTTCCTTGTCGGTGTTCACCGTGAGAGGTGTCTGGGAGCGCTGACAGAGTCCCCAGACTCACCTCACCCCCTCAGCCATCCTTCCTGGACGCTATTCTGGTTAGAGGCTCTAACTTCACCTGGGGCAGTGGAAGTCCCTCGGAAAGAGTTTCTTAGCAGAAAAGGTGGTGGCTGTTCTGTTCACCAGCCTGTGTGCCCAGGCTACCCTGGTTCGTGGAAGCAGGGACCACCAGTAGGATTTGTGACCTGTGGTCACACTGCACCTCTCCAGCACTGCCTCAAAGACTCATAACGTGTCCATGACTCTGTAGAGCTCAGGGCCAATGGCCTGGGAGTGTGGTAAAGTGGGTCCTCCCAGCCTTTGCAGTAGGAACAATTCATTAAAGAACACAGGCAGGACGTCTGCCCCGGGGTGCAGCAGACACTCAGGGTTTCCCAGTAAAGCCCAGCTGTCATAGTCCCAGGAGGAACCAGGTCCACGCTGCTGGGCGATGAAGGTGTGGGGGTGGGGGCAAGCCAGGCTGGCAGGACAAGCCATGTCACTTACAGGGCTCAGTGCAAAATGAGACCTGCTCAAAAGATACAAAGAGCTGTGTGTCGATAACACCAGATTGCTGACCGCTGAGTGCAGGGCCTGCTGACCTTCCCAGCCACACGTCCCAGGAGTTGCCCCGCAGACAAAACCCACACAGGCCAAGTGGCAGGAAAGTCAGCTTTTCCTCTCCCCTGGCAGACTCCTGGGTCCTCCCTGCCTCTCAGCACCCCCCAAACCCCCCAGGGTGTCGTGACAGCAGGCAGAGGCTGAGTCCCACAGCAGTCCTGCAGGCCAGCCACGGGGCAGGTGCCAGGGCTATGGCCAGTGCTTCTGAGCACCTGTGCCCACTGGCACTGTGCAGAGCTCAGAACTACAGGGGCACCTTACACAGACGTCGGCACTGAGCCTGCTTTGCAGGCAGACAGACAGACAGCAAGTGACAAATCACTCAACAAAGACACTCTAATGTGACAGGAACTACCAAGCAGAGCCAGGTGTCACTCACAGAAGTAACAGTGAGACCCCAGGGTCCCTGTGGGTGTGGGTGTGCATGTGTGTGTGCAGTATTGGTTACTGTGTGAGTGTGTGTGCACGTGTGTGCAATAGGAATTGCAGTGTGCGTGTGCAGTGTGAGTGTGTGCACATTGTGTGCAGTAGGAGTTGCAGTGTGTGTGCATGTCGTGTGCAGTAGGAGTTGCAGTGTGTGTGCAGTGTGAGTGTGTGCATGTGCACATTGTGTGCAGTAGGCGTTGCAGTGTGCATGTGCAGTGTGTGTGCATGTCGTGTGCAGTAGGAGCTGCAGTGTGTGTGCATGTCGTGTGCAGTAGGAGTTGCAGTGTGTGTGCATGTGCACGTTGTGTGTGCAGTAGGAGTTGCAGTGTGTATGTGCAGTGTGTGTGCAGACGTGTGCAGTAGGGGGTGCAGTGTGTGTGCATGTGCACGTTGTATGTGATAGGAGTTGCAGTGTGTATGTGCAGTGTGAGTGTGTGCATGTGCACATTGTGTGCAGTAGGAGTTGCAGTGTGTGTGTGCAGTGTGAGTGTGTGCATGTGCACATTGTGTGCAGTAGGAGTTGCAGTGTGTATGTGCAGTGTGTGTGCAGTCGTGTGCAGTAGGGGTTGCAGTGTGTGTGCATGTGCACGTTGTATGTGATAGGAGTTGCAGTGTGTATGTGCAGTGTGAGTGTGTGCATGTGCACATTGTGTGCAGTAGGAGTTGCAGTGTGTGTGCATGTGCACGTTGTGTGCAGTAGGAGTTGCAGTGTGTGTGTGCAGTGTGAGTGTGTGCATGTGCACGTTGTATGTGATAGGAGTTGCAGTGTGCATGTGCAGTGTGTGTGCATGTCGTGTGCAGTAGGAGTTGCAGTGTCTGTGCATGTGCACGTTGTGTGCAGTAGGAGTTGCAGTGTGTGTGTGCATGTCGTGTGCAGTAGGAGTTGCAGTGTGTGTGCATATGCACGTTGTGTGTGACAGGAGTTGCAGTGTGCGTGTGCATGTACAGTGAGTGTGTATGTGAGCAGTTGTGCACGTGGGACTGTGGTGGCATGCACACAGGTTTCTGAGTGTGTGCAGCTGCTTGTGTGAGATGTAAGGTGGGAGTCAGTGTATATGTGGGTGTGTGCATGCAGGTGCCTGGTTGTGTGTGTGCAGGTGCGAGTGTGTGGGTCTCTGTGGCAGGCAGTCGCCAAATTTGCATAAGGTTTTACTCTGTGAAGGAAAGAACTTTGTGATGCACTCCAGGCATGTGATGGTTGTGCTATAATTTATTTATTGAATCCACATTTCAGCGCATTGTAACTTTTTCTCTTCCCTCCCTCCCTCACCTCCTTGCCTCATTTCTGGCTTTCTTTTGCCTACTGCAAAGCTCTCTGATGAAGAAGCTTGCAGCCTGTATCTTGTATAATTGCCCAATTATTCTTAGGAGAGATCACTGGAATTGGAATTGCTGGGTTAAAGGCTATGTGCATTTAAATATTTAGTACACATTTGTCAAACATTTGTAAGAATTTATATCCTCAGTAGCAAGGCCCGTCAGTTTCCCTGTAAACTGCACAAATACAAACAATATCTTGTTCATGATTACTGTCAATTTGATAAGGAAGAAAAAGACTTCCTCATCGTTTAAATTTATATTTATCTGACTTCTAGTGAGGTCGAATTTTTGATAGTGTGCATTTGGCATTTTGTTTACTCAGGTTTTGTTGAGTCCTTATTCAATGGCTCAGAGCATTCACTTTAAGAACAATCTGAAACATGGCTAAAGGTTAGGATCAGATAAATCTCTTCCAAGATCCCAGCTCCACCGGGGCCACTCAAGCCGGGCGAGTCACTTCTCTCTGTGACAATGATCCCTAACTCCCAGGACCAGCTGGGACGCTGACGGGAAAACCTGGGAAATGCACCTGCCAGTCCAGGGCACGCTGAACGCTGAGGGACTGTTGCCCTCGCTTTCACGGAACTTATGAAAGTGTAACATGTTTGTGGAAGACCACGAAAGTCCTGAGTGTGCAACAGCGGAGAATTTTCAAACATAGATAAGATCTGTAGCAACCAAAGTCAACTCAGAACCCCTGCTAAGTAACCACCGTCCCAACAGCCACAGATCATCTGTGCCACCGCCAAGCTGTTTGTGATATTATAAATTACTCCAGTTTCCCAGGGCTGCCTTGGGCGACACACTCTTGTCACCGAGGCCCCTGCACCCAGCCTTGCAGCTGTCTCAGCCCAGGTGGGAGCTGGAGGGGCCGTCTTAGGTGCAGACCTGCCCCAGCTGCTCCAGCCTCAGACATTGAAGTCACAACAGCCATGGGAGACTTTCCAAGGGGACAAGCCGTCCTCACGCTGAGCTCTGAGCATGCAGGACGGCTGCTTTTTGATGCTGCTCAGTCCAAGGTGGTTGGTTCTTCTGAGCCCAACAGCTGGGCAGGGTGGGCTCATGTTCTCTGCGGCTTTTTACAGCCCAGGGAATCGTGTGGTGTTGGCTCTTCCATGTACATGATTGTGGGGAGTAGTCACAGCCCACAGGACTCGAGGGGAGGGGCACAGACACCTCAACCACGGATGAGGTCAAGAAGACGGGGCTGTATTCTAAACTGCCACTTCAGTGTCCCGGTTACACCTGACATCCTCCACTCAGTGCCGGCCTGTGAGACCCACCATGTGGCAGGTGTGTGGCAGGGTTTGCTCGTCCCCTACTGCGTGTCACCCTCTGCCAGCATGCAGCTTGGTGCACCCAGCTGCTCTGCTGCAGTGGAGTCTGCCAGTTATTCCAAAGGGTTCTGCTGAGACCATCCCAACCATGCTTTGGTGCACGCACATGCGTTTCTGGTGAACTCTTAGGAAGAGCATCACTGGGCGTTCTGGGTGGTACCTGATCAGTGCCCACGACAGGGCACCTGTGTCCATCTGCCCTCCGCCCAGGGCTTGAGGACAGCTGTGTCCCCACATCCCCAGGACGCAGCAGCCGTAGCCCTGGCTTTTACAGGAGGCTTCCTTTGGGGGGTGTTTTGAGGTCCCCTGAGGCTTATTCACATTGCCCAGTGGGGTTGGCCACCTTTTCATGATCAAGTTGGATGATCAGTTTTATAAAATACCTGGCCACATTTTTAATCTTTTTAAATTAAGCTGCCCATCGTTGTATGGATTGGTAGGAGTGGCCATGCACTCTGCGTACCTGCACGTCCTCACAGCACCGCAGCCTGACCGTTCACTTGCTTAATGGAGTCTTTCGGTGAAGAGAAGTTTATTATGATGATTTTTAATGATTTCCATATAGTTGTATTTTTTTCCATCAATGCCCTAAGGGGTTTTGATGCGAGGAATGAAGAGGCCTGACACAGAGTCTGTGCTGGGGGCTGAGGAGCTCAGGGAGGAGCCTGGCAAGCAAACTTAGAGTCCGTATTTATTATCATAAAACAGGACGAAGTAGAAAAAAGCTGCTTCTCCAACATCAGCTCTGACAGAGACAGGAGAATGTCAGGGAGAAGGTCTCCACCTTTGCTTTTGCAAAACTGCAGGCCATGAGCACAACCTTTACCTCCAGCATCAAGAGACCTGGGAATCCAGAGAATCTCTGTTGCACACCTGATGTACCCTTTCACTCTTGGAGGTCAGTTTTCTGCCCTCCTGCACGTACACAGCTCACGTCTCATGACTCTTGAGGTCTCTAAGCAGAAAGCGAGCCTATGCTCAAGATCAGGGAACAATTTTCCCAACCAAAACCTATTCTTTCTTTCATGTTTAAGAACTCTTTGTCTCCTCCAAAGTCTTGATGATTTTTCTCTGTCATCTTCTAAAAGCTTTATTATCTCATCTTTCATGTTTAAATCTCTGATCTACTTGAGGTTTGTTATTTGGGTTTTTGTGAGTATTATGAGATGGGGCTCAGTTTCATTTTTCCCCTGAAAGATAAATGATAGACCCCTTGTGTTCTAAAATGCCCAGCCTTTCTCCCGCTTCACAACAGTTCTGCCTGTATTAAAAACCAGGGGGACACGTCTTGGACTGCTGCTGGGCTCTGTCCATATTTCTGTCCTTGCTTCCTACCACACTGTCTTTTTTTCTTGAGACAGAGTCTTACTCTGTCACCCTGGGTAGAGTGTCATGGTATCACAGCTCACTGTAGCCTCCAACTCCTGGGCTCAAGCCATCCTCCTGCCTCAGCCTCCTAAATAGCTAGTACTACAGGTGCCCACCACCACACCTGACTAATTTTTATATTTTTAGTAGGGACGGGGTCTTACTTTTGCTCAGGACAGTCTCTAATTCCTGAACTCAAGGCTATCCACCTGCCTTGGCCTCCCAGAGTGCTAGAATTACAGGCATGAGTCAAAGCACTCAGCCTACCACACTGTCTTAATGATTATCAGCCCCATGTAATAATATGTATTGATATTTGGTGATGGAAATTTCTCACTTTTTAAAATTGTCTTTATGTGCTTTATTGGCTAGTCTCAACTATTTTTATATCCATGTAAGGTTTAGAATCAAATAGTTACTTCACACACAAAATCCCTCTGGTGTTTTAGACAAGATTTCATGCTATAGTTTTGATGGTTACACATTTTCCTGTTTCAGAAATTCTGGGAAGTGGGATTAGCAGAAGGAAGCCTGTCACATTATTAGAATACAAGTCCCTACTCTTTTGTTTCCTCTTAAAATCCACTTCTCGCCTATGTTACATCTTCATTAATATATGATTTTAGGGCAGCACCTGTGCTCAAAGGAGTAGGGCGCCAGCCCCATATACCGGAGGTGGCGGGTTCAAACCTGGCCCCAGCCAAAAACTACAAAAAAAAAAAAAAAAAAAAAAAAAAAAATATATATATATATATATATATATATACATATGATTTTAAAAAGAAGACTGGAGACTCACGGGTGCACGTGAGCAGGAATGCACCACCTCGTCTGCGGTTTTGAGTTGTATGTCTCCTCCAGTCTGGGGGACCTGATTTTCTATTCAAACAAAGAATGCAGTGATATTGTTAGCCATTACCGTTTTTTTGTTTGTTTTTTTTTTTTGAGACAGAGCCTCAAGCTGTCACCCTGGATAGAGTGCCATGGCATCACAGCTCACAGCAACCTCCAACTCCTGGGCTCAAGCGAGTCTCCTGCCTCTGCCCCCCAAGTAGCTGGGACTACAGGCGCCCGCCACAATGCCCGGCCTTTTTTTTTTTTTTTTTTTGGTTGCAGCCGTCATTGTTTGGCGGGCCCAGGCTGGATTCGAACCCGCCAGCTCAGGTGTACGTGGCTGGTGCCTTAGCCCGTTGAGCCACAGGCGCTGAGCCTAGCCATTACCTTTTATTGATAATTTTCAAAATGTTGTTTCTTTAGGAACCAATAACTTCCTTGTTTGTAAATATAGATCTGGGCACCGTGAAAACACTTGGCAAATCACCCTTTTGGCGCAAATGTCCGAGATCTTAGTAATGAGCACCCACTAAATGCCTTCTACCTGCAGAGTCACGCTCAGAGTGAGTGGTGGTGCCCAAAAGGGCAGTAAGCTATTGTGTCATTTTCTAGAACTTTCCATTTGTCTGGTGGAGGCGCTGCACAGAAACACCTACAAGTGCATGTGCATGCACACCTGTGCACACCTAGACACACACTCACACATACACATGCACTGCTCCTCGTAAAGAGAGCATGAGGGATGGGCTGTCCGCACAGGGCCATGGGGCACCACGGTGAGCTGGGTGGCGTCTCTGGCCTCTTTGTCCAGCTCACTGCCTGGCGCCCGTCCCACCTGGCCTTTGGACAGCCTCCTCCGCAGCCTGCCGCTTGGCAAGAGGCCTGTGCTTGGCGCCTGCAGTGCAGTGTGGGCCAGCTCTTCCCACTCCTCACTGGGTGGCTGGACACACATGGACCCGTCTGGTCCTCACCCTCCTCATCCAAGTAACGGGCACTGACTCAGGTCGTCCCCTGGAAAGAACCCCAAGGGGCCTGTCTGCACAAGCATCACGGCACATGTCGCCCCAGAAGCAGGTGGAACTGTGAACAGCGAATGCAGTGAGGGTTTCCTGCGGAAGCATGAAGCTGGCCCCCTGCATAGGAAGCTTCTGTGGCGTCACTCACGCTGGCGTGGCCTTTGCAGAGCTCAGCACAGGGTGTGGGCTCCAGTAGCACTGTGCATGAGCTTCCTGCACCAGGGGAGGCCCTGGGTGTAGCCAACAGGGTGGGGCCTGAGCACATCCCAGGATAAGACGTCCTAGAGCAGCCACGTTTGGCTGGAACAAAACCAGAATTGTGGTTTTCTCCTCCGAGTGGCTCTCTCTAAGGAGGCCGACAAAAGGCGGCATTCTGCCAGGGCTGCTCTCGGTCCCGCCGCTGCAGCTCAAGGGCCACGCCTCTGATCTAGGGAGATTGGTTTATGTGTTTGTGCCTCACTGCCAGCCAGCCTCTAAATTAAGCCCATCTGTCTTCCTACTCCCATATCAGAGCATAGATTCCTTGTTCTGAAATGTTGATGCCTGACTTTATGCAGGCTAGTGGCAAAGTGAATTTCAGTTTCTACTGTCATAATGTTTCATTATAAAAAACACACACTATCTCAATTAAGAATGATGCTCCTGTCACAGATTTACCCTAGAAGGAAATTGTCTGCACAGCGACACACCTTGCAAAAAACAGCATGTGGGACTGCAGGAGCTCCCTGGGAGTGGGGTGGGGGCTGCAGGAGCTCCTGGGAGTGGGACTGGGGGCTGCAGGAGCTCCTGGGAGTGGGGTGGGGGCTGCAGGAGCTCCTGGGAGTGGGGTGGGGGCTGCAGGAGCTCCTGGGAGTGGGGTGGGGGCTG
>CAUYON010154392.1:0-37913 GCA_963573935.1 Arctocebus calabarensis
AGGGTGATATTTGCTTCATAGAATGTGTTGGGAAATATTCCTTTTTCTCTGTTTTGGAAAAGGTTAAGCAGTATAGATACTAGTTCCTCTTTTAAGGTTTGATAGGATTCTAATGTGAAGCCATCTGGTCCCAGGCTTTTATCCCAGTTTTAATGAAAATAAATCTAGTCTTCTAACCATAAGACATGTCTATTACTTTGAGATTATTAATTATGTCTATTTTTATTCTAATCTCATTTTATTAAGCCTATTTTTAAATAAGATGTGCTTTTATCAAATACTTTTCTGGTATCTACTAAGATAGTATGTATTTTTCTCTTTCGAACTTATTGATAACATATTACATTTGATTTTTTTTCTAATATTGAACTTCTTTACATTCAAGAAATGTATTCTTGGCATTGAACATGTGAATCTGTTTCATCTATCCTTGTTTTTAAAAATATCAATTATGGATATATTAGGGCTTATTTATCTTTTTTATTTTTATTAATATTTTATTATTTCAGCTTGATTAGTTTTATATGATTTCCCCTAGTGATTCATCCCACCTTTGGCAGAGCTGTCATTACTTTTTCTATTTTTCATTGTTTTTATTCTATAATATTTCATGCTTCACTGCCCTTTTTTTGAGCTTTCCAACTTGCTTTTCAGATTCTCCTATTATCATATAAACTTCTCCCTAAGTTTTATTATTTTTAGAAATACCAAATTGTCTGTACTTTTTATAAAATTTTAGAGAACTATTCAACCAAAGCTTTCCTTCTTTGGACAACTCGTTTAACAATGTATATTCATTTCTTTTTAAGAGTTTTATTCATCTCTGAATGATTCATCTGCCAGATTCCAGATAAAGAACTATAGTAAGTTGTTAAAATTTTATGTTCTCTTAGCATCCATTTTGAATCTATGTTTAAATTTCTCACACCTCTCATATCAAGGCTTAGCCACCCTTGACACAGATTCCTAAACAGATCTCTGTCTCTTCGCAGTTTCCCAAATATTTGCCTTGTATACCCACCTCCTGGTGATCACCGCCCTATGAGACATACAGATACAACCTATTTGACTTGCCCCACTGACCTTACACCTTTCATGGACTGCACAGGTGTGTTTCATGACCACTCTCAGTCGTAGCATGACCCTGTGGGAGTTGTGTCTGCTTGCATTTAACCTGCCAATTAGTCCTTCCTGTGAGAAACCTGCTTGGGTAACACCCTATACCCAAATAAAGTCCATGACTCATCAATCTTCTAGTCCCCTTACTCCCCACCCACTGGTGGAGCACTCTGCTTTCTCCAGACTTCCAGTCAGTCCTCATTGGTAACCCTCCTTCTCTACATGACCTGTAAGTAATAACCTGCTTTTGATATTCCATGTGCTTTGTTGTGTTGCCTCCTCCATCTTTCCCTACCAATACACCTGGACTTAGTTTTCCTCCTGGTCAAGGATCACCTAGAGAGTAGCTATCTTGGCAGGAATAAAGCAGACATAGTTCAGACAAGAGCCACAAGCATTCAAGTATCTGTCAACATAAACAACTTTCCTGTGAAAGGGACAGAAAGACATGGGTTGGACACTTAGACATTAGGCATCTACTAGATAAAGAACTATCTCATAAAGGTACATTGTAAACCCCCCAACCAAATTTCCTAAATTCCTTTTAGAACGGGGAAGAGTTTATACCACTCTCCAGAGAGAACTCAAGACCAAATTAGATAGAAATGCTTTGTGGAGAAAATGGGGGAGAGGGGTTGTTTGGGCAGTTTCTAGACTCCCTTTTGTCTGTTACCTCTTTTATCTTCTCACTAAAACATTTAGTGTCTTAGGGGGGAAAGTAGGACTGGGGATAGGGGAAAGGGGAAGATAGTATTTAAAAACTTAGGCTCTCAAGTCACTCACTGGATTCAAATCCCAATGCTGCCACCTGTTAGTTTTTGACCTTGAGCTAGTACTTTAAGTTATCTGTGTCATCATTTTTTTATTTGTAAAACAAGGATGGTAATCAAATTATTTCTTTGTAGTTGTTATGAAAATTAAGTGAATTACTAGATTTAAACCTAGAATAGTCTATATCACATAGTAATTGTTTGACAAAGGTTAACATTATTATTATTACAGCCCTATAAGCTTTCTGTTAAGATATGCAAACTGCTTCTTTCTTTTCCTCATATCCTCTGCCTTACTCTAAGCACCCACCTCAATTAGGAAGATTAGAGACCACAAAAATAACGTAACAAGATGTATCCTTCAGCTGCATTTCCTTAACTTTCTGTGTTTCTTTAAATGATTCTTTACAGGGACATCCTTACATCTCCCATGACTACTCCATTCCATAGCTGCAGTCAGAGGGTCTATGGCTTCCCCTTTAAGGACTACAGTGCTTAATTAGGGAGAAATCTGCATCTTGCAGAAGGTCAAGAATACCTCTTGACTCTCACCAAGCTCTCTCTCTCTCTTTCAATAGTAATATCACATATTTAGCCAGAGTGCTTCACAGTCTGAGGTTATAGTGGCCATCATTTCTTGGATCTTTGTGGAAGATGAATTACTCCCTTTCTTTTTTTGCTTGCTATTCCTGATAAGTTTTAAGAAAAGAAGAGAAATAAGTATGACTTCATTTAAGATTTCTAACCAGAAATCTGGAATAGTTTCAATAGCTTAAAAATGATCTGAAAGAACTCATCCATAAAATATTCCAGGCTGCAGCCTAATCAGTGGCAAATAATTGAGAAAGTATGAAATTCAGCATGGCATTAGATAATATACATTTTCTACTTCTTAAGATTTTTTTTATTAGCTGATGTTTTCAAAATAATCTATCCCACTGTATTTTTCCATGTTAGTTTTTCTTTAATTGATTTAATGTTTCTGTTTATATCCTCTCATTTCAAATACTACATATAAGTGGCTTCTTTTCTCCATTTGGATTGCTAGGATTTTGTCTATTTATTGGTCTTTAACAACAACCCATTTATTGCACAGGAAGACGGGGGGGGGGGAAGGGAAGAGGGAGGGGAGGAGAGGGAGAGGGTGGGGGGAGATGGGACAAAGGGTGAGATCACTTGTGTGGTACATATTTGAAGGGTCAGGAGAAAACTTCTAAATATGGATCAAAAATGTTTTCACATAGTAAACGAGAAAATCTCATGAATGTTATGTCAATCAGGTTGATAAAAATATCTCGGATTGCATGTGAAGCCCGCACACTGTACCCCATGATTGAACTAATGTACACAGCTATGATTCAATAAAAAAATAAATAAATAAAAGAATGTAGACAAATGGCCAACAAACATGAAAAAATGCTCAGCGTCACTAGTCATTAGGGAAATGCAAATTAAAACCATAAGTCAAAGAACAATAGAAACTGGTGCAGATGCAGAGAGAAAGGAACTCTTACAAGGTGTTGGTGGGACTGCCAGTTAGTGCAACACCTATGGAAAAAATATGGTGATTTCCCAAAGATCAACCTACCATTCAATCTAGCAATCTAGCAATCCAAAGGTCATTTACCCAAAGAAAAAGAAGCCCTTTTATCCAAAAGACATCTGCACTTGAATGTTTATTGCAGCACAGTTCACAATTGCAAAGATCTGGAGTCAACCCTAGTGTCCATCAATTCATGAGTGGATTAATAAAATATGGTATATGTATACTGTGGGGTACTACTCAGCCATAAAAAGGATGAATTAATGCCTTTCGCAAGAAATTAGAAGGAACTGGAGACCATTATCCTAAGTGAAATATCTCAAGAATGGAAAAACAAATACCACATGTGCTCTCTAATAAGTTGGTACTAATGGATAGGCACACACATGCACCAAGCAAAAATCCACTTAACAGGTTCAATGAACACTATCTGAGTGATGGGCACATTTATAGCCCTGACTCAAACCATGTAATAAGAACATTTGTACTCCCTTAACATTTTGAAATTTTAAAAAATGAATATTAAAATGGTCTTTCAAAACTAACTTGTAAGTATACTTTAATTGTTGATTGCTTTTATCTAGTCCGTTTTTATTTGGACATCAACCAAAGACAATTTAAATTTTATAAATACACCTGGAATTTACTGCAACAGCAGGTTACATAGCCAAAATTCTAAGGTATGCAGGAAATAAAACTTCTGCCTTTTTTGGCTGCAGAAAAGAAAAATGGTAAAAGTCAAATAAAACTAACACCTATAATTTAATAGATAATAAATTGCTTACCATCACATGGTATGTCAGTTTTTTAAGAAACATAATGTAATTCATTCATACAGTAATCAAGATGAGGAAATTAACAGTCTGTACTATCTATACATAAAGGTTACAATTAATTTTGGTCTTTTTTTGTAATAATTGTAAATAAGTTAATTTTCAATGAAGTTATAATGTGTTCAAACAAACAAAACAACCCCCTAACAAAAACACACACTACCACAAGTGTAATAAGAGTTAGAGGGTGACTGGATGCAAGGAGCTCAGAGCAGAGAGATTTGACTTAGTGTGAGCTTTAGACTGAAGGTGTCAGGAGAGGCCTCTCTGAAGCCTGAAGGAGGAGTAGTATCATCCAGCTAAATGGAGGTAAGATGGGAAGCAGGCAGAGAAAACATCAAGAAGACCCTGAAGAGAGGGGATGTGGAACAAGTCTCAGGGCTTGAAGGATGATCCAAGTTGCCAGAGGAGAGAGTGTGAGGGGTGGGGGGAAATGACAGAGAATATAGAATCAAAGTGGGCCAGGTAGGCAGAGCCCACAGCAACAGAAGAAAAGCAGGCTGGGGACATGCTCTGGGCCAGATGGAGTCAGGTGACCATGGAGGTCACAAAGGGGTGAAGGGCCAGGCTGAGTGCTGGCACTCTTAGCCATGACCCTTGGTAAGACCAGCCTGCAAGGAGCATGGCCCCAGTGGTGTCCTGGCGCCAAGCCCACTGCAGAGTGAATGGTGTGAACTTACTCTTAGCTGGAAGAACTGGCCAATAGAGTCATCCCAACCCCAACAGTACCATTGGAAGGAACTTCGGGGGCCAAAATGGTGATAGTGGGCAAAGGAGGGGTGCTTTGGAGCAGAGCTCTGGGAGCTGAGTTGGCATCATGGTATGACCTTTCAGGAAAGTGCTGCATTTATTAATTATTGTTTGGAAAGAAAGACCTCTTCTGGAGGAGCTCAAAGCCCTGAATTTAGCTCTTTTGATACTGTTATGGAGACAGCAGCTCTATCTTCTCTCACCTCCGTCTTACCAGACCCATCTTCTCCAGTCATATTTTGAGCGTATCCACCTAAATTACAAACAGAGATGCTGTCTAAAAGAAAAAAAATTATTTGTTAGGGAATAGAGAATAGAGGGATAGGAAGCTTTGGGGGAATAGAGCATTGTAATGGAAATATACATGCATAGTATATTTATATGCGATTCCAGGGAGGTTAACAAAAGACAAGGGGTTTTAAAGGGAAACAGTGAGGAGGATCACACAGTTGTTTTGAAGTAATTATCCTTGGCTGTAAAGATCAAAAACAAGGGTGACTCCAGCCCAAGTTTGGACGGGCAATTTTGCCAGGCAGATAACTTTGCAGAGTACTTTTCATGAGAGGTTGGGATGGCTTTTGTACAGCTTGTGGTTCTTGTCAAATCTTGTTTGTTATTAGACATATGAGCATGAGAACCTTCTCTGTATGGACTTCCTGTAATCTATTTGTCAGAGTTTTCTTAACATTAGTGATTTTATTTTAATATATATATTTTTGAGATAGTCTATGTCACCCTCAGTAGAGTGCTGTAGCGTCACAGCTCACAGCAATCTCAAACTGTTGGGCTCGAGTGTTTCTTTTGCCTCAGCCTTCCGAGTAGCTGGGACTACAGGGACCTGCCACAATGCCCAGCTATTTGTTTAGATACGAAGTCTCACTCTTTCTCAGGGAGGTCTCAAACTCCTCCTAAGCTCAAGCAATCCACCCTCCTTGGCCTCCCAGAGTGTTAGGACCACAGGTATGAGCCACCAGACCTGGCCTCTGACTTCATTTTGATTATGACAACTTTCACAGCTCTAGCAGGATTTGCTATTTCAGCTCAACCCGGTAAGCCTTTCTTGAGTACCCACTTTGTCAAGGTGTGAAGTGGTACGGAGTAGAAGGATAAATGAGACAGTCCTATGAGACTGGACTGTTCAGTGGGAGGAGAGGTACATGAACAATGCTGGGACAAGGTGAGCGGGAGAACTCAGGGAAAGTGCTCAAGAGGAATGGGGGGGTGGCAGCTGGGGACAGGAAGGTTTCACTCAGGGTGACCCTTGTCCTGTGGCTTGTGGACTCATGCTGTCTTGACAGTCAGGAAAGGGAGCTCCAGCAGAGGGAACAGTTGTAAGCAGAGGTCTGGAAGAGGAAACTTCAGTTATTGAAGTGTAGGGGAAGAGAAATAATTTTTCTTTAGGCCTCCTAAATTCTTAAGCAGAATGGATCCCTGTAACAAAGGACAGATAAACAAGAGAAAAGAAACATGTTTATTTACACGCATATTTCATACTCGTGTATATACATGGGAGATACCCCGGGATAAGTAGTTCTCAAAGAGGTGGCTTGAATTCCAGCTTACATGTAGCATCTTCAACAAAGAATAGTATATCTTTTGAGAGGTGATGGGACACGGGGGAAGTCTTGTAGTGGCTGGAGTCTCTACAGTTTGCAACTTGTGGGGAAAGAAAATGAACGAAAGATAAATGCTAGCTTGTAAAGCTTCTTAGTGTAGATTTCTCTGGTACTATCTCTGGGCCAAGAAGGGCCTGTGATACTACAAAATAGATATTTGGTCTTGTCTCCAGCATACAACTCCTAAAATCCTTAGACTCTCCATACTTGATCTTAGCCAAAAGGCCAGAGAAGCGATTCCTTAGACTCTTCAAAGTGATGTCTTTTGTATGCAAATAATTGACTGATGGCTGGAAGTCCCTAGATAGCTTCAGGATGGGATTGGTCACCAGGCAGACCAACACAGGTCCTTCAACCTCTGGGGAGGGGAGAGAAGCTGAAGGTTAAGTTGATCCCCAAAGGCCAATGATGTACTCATTCAGACCTACGTAATGAAGCATCTATAAAAACTCAAAAGGACTGGGTTCTGTAAGCTTCCAGATGTTGGGGGTGGAGGGGTGGCACACAGAAGCTCCATGCCCCTTTCCCCACACCTTGCCCTACACATCTCTTTATCTGAGTCCTTTGTAACATCTTTGATATAATAACAAAGCAGTAAATACAAGTGTCTCCCTGAGTTTGGTGAGTCACTCTGGCAAATTAATCAAACCTCAAGAGGAGAAAAGAGGAACTTGGATTTATAGCAGGTCATTCAGAAGCAAGAGCCAAATAACCTGGGGCTGCAGGCCTCCAAAGAGGGGCTCAACCTTGTGGGGCTGAGTTCTCACCCAGTGCGAGCTGAGCTGATGTAGTCTGCAGGTAGACAGTGTCAGAATTGAATGGGAGTAGAGGACACCCAGCAGGTGACTGCTGCAGAATTGATGCCTCGGTGTGTGGGGAAGAAATCCCTCACTGGTGCCACGAGTGCCTTGCCAGAGGATAGTGGGAGAAACTGAGTTCGTTATTGCTAGTCAGGGTTAAACTTTATCCACTCTGGAAGCAGTGGTGGTGGTGGTGGGTGGGGAGAGATCATGTGTCTTTATAAATGTATGTCCTGCTTTTAGGCAAATAGAGGGAAGGCTAAGAGATTTCCTGCATCTTCTTAACTGCCTTCAACTCAACAACGCTTCGTATTTCAGGTTGGTATGTTCTGGTCTCCCACAGAAGCACAGGATGTGTGGTGGACACGGGGAGATGCAGCCTGAGAAAGAGCGGGGACCCCATCACCATGACTTTACATACCATACTCAAAGTTAGAATTGTGTCACAAGGCAGTGGGGAGCCATTGAGGACTCTAGGAGGGGAGTGACGTGGTCTGACATGTGCTATAAGATGATAACTTTCCTGGCAGTTCAAAGGGAGGATTGGAGAAGCAATGGGGAGGGGAAGCGATGATAATTTTAGTACCAAGAATTTTAGTAGCAAGAATTTGGAAAGGAGTAGTGACCTGGAAAAGGGAGATTAAATATAAACTATAAAAGAGAGCAGTATTTATCAACCCATCTGAAATAAAGTCTATCATCAACATAACCAACCTATTCTCATAATTGCAGAAAATGACAATATGCTAAGTATGCTATAAAGAAGAAGGGGGAAGAAAGCTATTTATAATAAAATAATACACATTTCAATGTGGAGTGGTCAGAATATTTTATACTGAAATCATCCTGGAGGCCACTACTGTCAGCACAACATAATCTGAAGTGGGGGGAAATGCTGCTGGCCTTTGCAATTTGCTTTTCCTGCAATGTGGACTCATCACCGAGAACCAGAAATGTAGAGGAAGAGTCAGGGGATGTCAAGCTGCCCCGGAAAAGCAGGACGAGGAAGAGGGAGGGGCTGAAAATGCCTATAGGGGTTTCCTGTCGGGCCAGAGCTGAGCGGAGAGTGGTGCCTCAGCAGAGGCGGGGACTCGGAGGAGGGAGGGTTCATGGGGATGCCCTGCTGCTGGCGAGTGGAGGCAGGCAATGTTAACTTCAGGTCAGTTGAGTCTAGGAGCCTAGGGGGTCTCTCTGTTCAGTGTTCATGAATTTTCTGGAAATTCATGAGTGTCCATAGCATCAAACGTGGCAGAGAGGGGGCAGCATCTGTGAGTGGGTAGGGCACTGGCCCCATACACCGAGGGTGGCGGGTTAGAACCCAACCCCGGCCAGCTAAAACAGCAGTGGCAACTGCAACAAAAAGTAGCTGGATATTGTGTCAGGCGCCTGTAGTCCCAGCTATTTCGGAGGCTGAGGCAAGAGAATTGCTTAAGACCAGGAGATGGAGGTTGCTGTGAGCTGTGACACCAAAACACTCTACAGAGGGCGACACACTAAGACTCTCTCTCAAAAAAAAAAAAAAAAAATTGTGGCAAAGAGTTAGAAGCCAGTTGATTTAACAACAAGCCAGTAGTTTGTGCCTTTGAAAGCACTGAGGAAGTAGGATTGTAAGGGATGAAGCTGGAATGCAGAAGATGTCAGTGAGGTCCAAGCATCAGTTTCTAGAGCCTGGATTCTCGCAACAAAAACTCTCTCCTTGACCTAACTTGTGTCAGCCTTTGCTAAGTCCTCTCTGCTAGGCTTCAACTGGAACCTTCAATGTCCATTGTGATTGGAATGGCATCAGCCATTTTGGGCAAGAATCCTGCCAAGTTAGCTGAGAGAGAAACTCACACCCTTGATTTCTGAGTTATACCCGAAGCAAGTGGAATAGAGAAACGCTAGCACACCGAGTCCAAATTAAGTCGACTGAGAGCAGGCTTACACTCCACACTCTCTGGACCCCTAGAAGCAGGGGTGGGGTGTGGAAATCTTTTATACGGGGCTTTCGATAGGGGAGGAGGAGTGGAGCCAACACCTGGTAAGGGGAGTGTTTACAAGGAGGAGCTGGGGTTTTGCAGTTATTACTAAACTCTTTCAGCTGAGCTTCCTGTCTTAAAGGGAGTGTGTTGAAAGCTCATAGCAAGATGGAGCGAGGGCCTGATCACCCTCAACTTCTGGTCAAAGTGCTCATCCTCCAGGTGGTACCTGACTACCCTGCCTCAATGGGTCAGTTTAGCAAGAATTCCCCTACCTCCGGTGACTCCTCTGAGTAATTTCCCATCTACTGCCTTCCTCCCTATTCTGCTACTTAGTGGGTTTAAATCCCCACTTGCCTTGCTGTATTCAGAGTTGAGCCCAGTTCTATAATGAGGTCTCCCTGCCCCCGTTGTAATTGTTCCTGAGGAAAATCTATTTTTACTACTTTAACTACTGTCAGACTCTGGTTTTCTTTAACAGCAGTAAGTACTGGGGGATGGAGATTGTGTGGAAACAGTGTGTGTGTGTGTGTGTGTGTGCGCGCGCGCGCGCCCACATGGGCAGGTGGGGAAGGAGAGGTGAGGAGACATGAGAATGAATTACAATTCCTTTGACATAAGTTCTGTTTACAATTTTTTTTAGTTAATACCAAACAATCAACGTTTTATTTTTTCTTCATTTGAGCCAAAAGGCTGAGAAGTGATTTTTTTTTTCCTTAAGAAATTTCAAAGGCGCCTAGCCCATTGTTCCTGGAACACATCATTAGCACTTTATTACTGTCAGATGAATCTAGGCATTGTCTGGCCTTCCAGTAAACAGGCGGTAACTCAGTTAAAGAATGTGTTGGAAATGTAATTATTTTATCCCAATGACCAGCCCAAAGGATAGACTAGCCTGTAGTTGTTTGAAGCCTTGATTGGGCGATGGCTCCTGGAGGCACAATGGACAGATCATGAGTTATCAATTCTCCATTTAGACACATGAAAAAGGAAAAAGTGACTATTTTTTTTTAGGTCACCCATTGGCACCGAGACAGAACCCTGTGTAAGTTTTAGTCGTGAGATTAGAATATTAGAGGCTGATTTTCAGAAGTCACTCAGAGGCAGCACAACCTCTCTGCCCCTCCCTCACAGCCTGAGGTAGAAAAAAATCACCTAATTCTGTCTTACCTCTCTGACCTGCTGTGCTGATTACGTTACCTTCCTCCCATTTGCCCAATTGTTTAGTACAACTGAATCAGGCTGACATTTTGATAATAAACTCCTGGATGAGCTGAGTTTTCAAATTTGGACTCTCTTTCTCTAATACGGTTTTCATTGATTCTGGGAGTTGTTTCAATAGCCCAGGCTTTTTTACAATTCCTGGGCAGGGACCCTGACATTCTTCTGAGAGGGTATGTGAGCACTCTCTTTGTGCAAAGATAGCTTAGATTTCATCACAGCTTCTTCTCCTGCAATAGCTCAGAAATCATTCATGAGTTGGATGGAGCGTGTGTCGAATGGAAATGTTTTGTAATTTCAAAGCAACCAAACAAAACAGATCCTTCAGAATGGTCTTATTTTCTGTGGCAACATAGTTGTGGGCACACAATCTCCTTCTCTTCCTTCACTTGCGTCTGTAGCCTTTTACATTACCTTGTCACAAGCAGAAAATAGGATTTCTCACCTACAGATGGAGAAAAGAGAAGAGGCTACCCTAAACATTAGGTAGAAATTACTTGTCAGGTTTGATCAATTCAGAGAAAATCCAAATCCCCTTTGAAAAGGCAGAGTTGATTCTCAGAGATTAGTGGAGATGTCCTTATAGATCCATTGTTTGGCTAAATTGTCTGCATATGCAGTGCATTTGCTAAATGAATGATACATTTGCATCTAAATGGTCCATAAATAATTTGATTCTACTCCAGACAGTGCAATAAACAAGCCCCCCTCCTCCTGGTGGAGTTGTGAGATGTGTGAGTGTGGACTCCTCCGTTATTGCTCTGACTGTGCTATTATTTGACAAGGCACTGGGGAAGGAAGTACATGAATCTATTAACGAGAACCAATCTCCTTTATGAGCTGAAATGTAGTGAGTAGGCAGAGAAATATTTATAATGTGCAGCTGTAGCCTCTAGCTCTTTGGGCAAATTTTTTTAAATAATAATAAATAAGAATGAAAGCTTGGACAGGAAACCCCACACCTCTGTGCTGCTGCCATCACTGTAGCAGTTTTGCTTTGCTTGTTGGGGACAGAAGGTATGAAGTGTTGATTATCATCTGCACACTGCTTTTTATAAGAACATTGATTTTCTATTCTTCTTGTCTAGAGCCATGGTGAGTATTTATAGCACACATGTGGATGTGCAACCTGTGATCTACCTTTGAGTTGATGTTCGAAGGGCTTTAGCTTCTGTGAGAACACAGTGTGGGATAGTCCAACTCTCTCCCTCCTTGTGCTCTTAATTTGGAGCAGGAAATTGAACAATGGCATTGACAATTGGCAGTTTCCATGTGCAGTTATTCTGTGTCCGTTATGTAAAAACCGTGACTTTTTATAGCCTCCTTCCATAAGATTTGTGATGTTCCGTTCTTTTAAAAGGCTCCAATGGGATGGTATTCTTTGATTTAAGAAATTTCAATATATTAAATCCAGCTTCACTAGAAAGAAATATAGAAAGATAGTTATTCACTTTGGAAAAGGATTCACAATGGGATTCTTAAAGTGATAAATATTATTTATGACATTTAGCATGTGATTTAGCTCATTGTTTTAGGAATATTTCTATAGGAAAAATGCTGCCTACTAAGAATTTGGTGCCTCTTTAGATTATTCAGGCTTTATTGCCCAGCCCATACTGGCATGGGGACAGTTAAGAACTCAGGTGATAAACCCAGTGGTACTTGCTTTTAATCCCTAGATTTCTTCCTGAAAACCTAAGTTACTCATTTTTTCCTGTTATAGGTAGTGTAACTGGCTCACTTAACCTAGGTTCCAATCCCCTTTAGGTTTGTCTTCTGAGCTATAGGTCCTGAAATTTAAGACTCACATTCCCCCAAATTTCCTGGCTTTTGGGAATCCTAGTGCGATTTGGAGTTTTGATCTTCCGGCAAGCATGATGGCAGGCATAGCCAGCTCTTCTAGTACAGCAGTGGCAGAGTTTCTGACCCTAGAGTCCAGTTCCTAATTTCAAGGTGCCAAGCAGAAGATACCAAGCAACAGCAGTGGTATCTCTGTTAGAAGACTTCTGTGCTATAGCTGGGTATTTTCTCTCACTTCTCTGCCCCTGGTTGTGTGACTCTCTGGTCTTGCTATTGTCAGGGTGAAGTACATCTTCTGAAGTTTCAATAATTGAATCTGTTGAAAAAAATTGACAATACACAGATAACAGAAGAAAGGCATACAGATTTGTTAATGTGAAAATGCATAGCAGTCACACAAAATATGAAACTCAAAGATGGGCCAAATTGAAGCTTAAATACCTTCTTCACAGCAAAGAGGGAAGTGGAGGATGTAGGTAATTTTAGGGAGAAGAATGGACATAAAGAATAGACAATAGTCTGGGGAGAAAGGTCCCCTAACCTCCAGGGCAAGTGGCAACAAGTTATGGAAAGGTAAAGGGTGGAACTACACTATGAACAAAGGTTATCTCATTATGCAGACAAAAATCTTTCAGGTAGCAGTCCTAAAAAGATATGGAAAGTCTGGGTGGGCATGGTGATGACATTTAGTTTATTTCCTCCCCCAAGTATTAATATTCTCTAGTTAATTAGATTTCAGACAGGCGATTAAAGGTAATTGTGTTTCTTTTGGAAGAACTGCCCTCAGTCAAATACAACTTCAGAGAGAGGGAGAGAAAGAAAGAGAGAGAGAGAATACCCTCCTCTGTTCTAGAGGGTGGGGGGAACAAAGAAAGGTTGGAGACACCTTGATTCTGAGGCAGCTTCTAAGGCCTTCCAATTTTCATTAATTTAAAATGTTCAACATGCCAAAGAGCTCGACTTTGGGTTATTGTTTTCTGAGTCCCAACGTTCCTCTGTCTGAAACTTTCTTAGAAGTTTCACATGTTAAAGTTGAGTTGATGGCTGTGGTCGGTGGTTGAGGAGCAAGGGTTTCTATTAAACCGGTTTCTCATTACTGGGAATAGGTCAAACAGTTGTGTCTCATTTTAGAAGATAATGAAGCAGGTAGGCTTCCATTATACCAAGTTAGGACTGTACATGGTGCAAACAAACAGTTCTTTAATAAGAGGCATTTTTATAGAAACAAAAGAAAAATAAAAGTTAATATTCAGAGCAGTTTACTAGCCAGTTTCTGAGTGTGGAAAACAGCCAGCTGAGAAGATTTTTAGATATTAGGCTCAAAGCATCTTTATTTGGGTATATGAAGACAGTGGCAATCTGATGGCATTTTTGATTTATAATTTGAATGTAAAGTGGTTTCTCTAGAGTCTATTTACCAAGTTGATCAGCTATAGTTTTCAGCACTTTAGGAAAAAGGCAGTTTTTGTTTTTAGTGATTTCAAGTCAGAAGGATAGGAGAAAATTAGAAATGTCAGTTTGTAGCTACATGTTGGAGAAAACAAAGAAATTCCAAATCCAGTTCAAATTGTAGGTAAATAATGAAATCTCAAAAACAATACAGAAGAATCTAATAAAATGAGTAGTGCAGTTTTTTTAAACCTAATTTTTCCCTTCATTTATCCCCTTTCTACCAAAGATAATCACAAAAAGTCTAATTTATTTAAAAAAAATTTTTAGTCTCATATGTTCAGCCTAATTATTTACATAAGTTTATCAAGCATAGTGATTAATCTTATAGGATTTTTTTTAAGTTGGTCCTGTTGGAATCTTTCATATGGAATTACAGATTAGACTTCTAAAAGCAAGGAAGTCAAGGCAAGGACTTGGCCTTAAATTATTCCTATAATACCTGTAAAATTGGGTGAAAATCTTTCTTCTCAAGGTTTCCAAAATATTTTGAGATTTCTGGGCCTGTCAGGAAGTGACATTATTTCACTCACTCATAAGCCAATCATCTGACCTGTTTATTTAATGTACTAGGCCAGGTTTTTTTTAGGTTTTTTTATTGCTTCCATAAAGTCAACTTCAGTTCCTTAGAACAGTCTGGTCATAGTTGAAAATATGACATTTTAGTTAAAGCTTTGGTGGTATAACCAGTGTTTGGGTTTTTTTCTTTTATACTTTTATTGAATTTTTTTTCTTCAACTATATGAATAGCAGGATAAGCCATGTGTTTTTTCAAAAGGCAATTAAACCTGGACATTCTGGAGAAACAGGAAACTTTAATACTGAGATCCATGTACCTATTTCACTGTAAGAACCAGTGTTTTTAATTGTGTCCTGCTATGAAGAACAGATTTTAGTTGAACTTATGTAAATAACTATATATTATCATAAAAATAAGAATACTCGAAAAAATAAATTTTTAATTTAGAAGGATCAGGTAAGGATGAAAGTCAATGTTTTAATTCTGTTTGCAAAAGTGTACTTTATCAAATTGTTGTAAGTTATAGATAGCTTAAAAAAAAGTTTTCTTAAATCCAGAAAATAAAATTTAAATAAAAGGTCATAGAAATTATAATTTTTATCAGTTTAGCCCATGAAATTAATTATGACACTGATGTTTAAATTTGGTATTAAGTTAGCAACTTTATGAATCCAATTTTAAGGATATGGGAATATGTTTAGGGGATGTTTTGGTGAACTGATCTTTTTCTCTCAGAGTAGAATGAAGATAGATTTGGATGTGCAGATTTTAGCTTTTGTTCTAAGTCTGATTTAATGAAGTCCCAAAGTCTGGCTCCATTTTTTGTGTCCTTTTAATTTGATTTCCCCATAGATACCAATAGAGAAATTGTTTAGGATGAGAGATCTTTAAAATTTCTTTCAAATATAGAAGTCTTTTCAATTTAAAGAATTCATTAGCCATTGATGATTAGGATAGTCAATGGTCTATTTATTATTCCATTAGTGACAATCCAATAAGCCTTTCCATGGAAATACCAGGAGGTAAATTTCCAACCACAGAACAAATTTTTACCATAGTTTTGGAAGGTGTTTTCAAAAGGGGTACAGAAGGTATGACCCCCATAATCCAAAGAGTTCATTCCCAGAGATAGACAAAAAAAAAAAAAAAAAAAAAAAAGAACTTGCTCTCACAGGGAGTTAAGGTAGGTCTTTATGAATGCTGTCTTTGGTCTCTTCCGTAGACATGTGAGGTGCCTCCCCTCACAGGACCTCTAATTCATGATGCCAGAGCTTCTTAGATTGGGGTTCTTCAGCACTGACTGGGCAGCAAAGGCTTGAAACAAAAAAGACCCTTTTGGCCCAAAGCCTCATAGGACATTTTCCTGACACCTTGGCATAGCTGGACAGAGAATGCTATTTATAACTTTGTGTCTTAAGTTCCTAGCATGTCATAGTTCACTGCCTGGCACAAAACGACATTTTGTGTTCCCCAGCTGGCAGGGACTAGATAGAGAGAGTTTTCACTTAGTCACAAAACCAAGCTCTGAGGACATAAAATGAGATAAGGAGAACCTTATCTGGCTTGTGTTCCAGGGATCCATAGCAAAGTTTTTTTTTGTTATTATTATTATTATTTTGAGACAGAATCTCACTATGTCGCCCTGGGTAGAGTGCCGTGAGTCACAGCGCACAGCAACCTCAAACTCTTGGGTTTAAGTGATTCTTTTCCCTCAGCCTCCCAAGCAGCTGGGACTATAGGCACCCATCACAATGCCCAGCTATAATTTTAGAGACTAAGTCTTGCTCTGGCTCAGGCTGGTCTCGAACTCATGAGCTCAGGCAATCCACTAGTCTTGGCCTCCCACAGTACTAGGATTACAGGCATGAGCCATTGCATGCAGCCCATAGCAAAGTTTTATCTTAAGAGATGCTGGTCTGGGGAGAACTGTGAACTCACTGATCTGCTAGGCTGACTGAAACTATGGGCTTGTAAGGATCTCCTATCTATAGTTGAAACTATGGTTTTCCTCCTTTTGACAAAATGACACAAAAGACAGAGGTAAAGGGAAATGATCACCATCTCTGGGAAGAAACGGATCAGAAAACAAGAGTAGTTATATCAAAAATACACCAGAGTCACTATACACAAGAAGTGGCTAATATAAAAATATTTTTTCCTGCAAGTTTAAATTTGGGGTCTCTGCTGTGGCTGAGCAGAGGGATCTGGTCTCCTGGCTAGCTTGCCAAAGCTGCTGAAACTAAGGGAACTGTCCATCTACCCTCAATGGGTTTGATAATTGAGCCTGTGAAAATAAACTGCAGGAGATTAATGGTGTAAAAGGCATACAAAGGTATTAACATACAAGCACATGGGTCTCACACAAATATGAAATTCAAAGAAGGGCCAGATTGAAACTTACATACTCTCTTCACAGGGGAGAGGGGAGTGAAATTTTAAAGAAGAGTAAATAATTTTTAGGAGTGATGAATGGGCCCAAAGAACAGGCAACAGCCTGAAATAAAGTTCCTCTGGGCTCTGGGAAAGGTGGCAACAAGTTGTGAGAAGGTGAGGGGTAGAACTGCCCTGTGAACAAAGGTTATCTTATTATACAGATAATATAACATCTTTCAAAAAATACATGAAAAGTCTGTCTGGGAGGGTGTGGTGACAACTTCCAGTTTCTTCTTCAATGATTGGCCTTCCATACTTAATAAGATTTCAGATGGAGGGAGTGTTAAAGACAATTGTGTTTCTTTTGGAAAAACTTCCCTCAGATAAGGGAACTTATATAGAGAGAAAGAGGGAGAGAGGGAGGGGAGAGAAAGAGTGAGAGAATGAGAATGCACGCTGTCATGCACACCCTTACGCCTGAGGGGAAAGACAAGGGAAGATATTTTCTCTTTCTTGTCTGCAACTAAAAACTTTGAGAGATATACCCTCCCTTTCCTGTGTGTTCTGGGTGTGCAAAGTTAGCTAGGGTTGCCAAGGACAGTTGTGCAGCTAGTGCACTGCACAATCCAGAGGACACCATTCACATGGGCTGAACAACGTTGCCTTGTATATATGAATTGCTGCCCTCTTGAAAGGCTGTTGTCTGTCTATAAGCTCTGCTGTTTCTACTGCTTTAGTTTGGGCTTCTATTGCCACTCAAGGGTAAAGGGAGAGATTTCTACAAAGATAACTCTTTGCAGCCCACAAAACCTTCTTCAAGAGATTAAAGATTGTCTTCTATAGTTGCTTCAAGAAAATAAAACAAACAAAAAGCGACTAAAGCTTTTTTAAGCTATTTGCTTCTTCATTCCAGACACCTAGAACAAATTTTCTAGGTGTTGGGTGTATTAGTCATGTGTTTTATTTTCTATATTTTATGATGCTTTGACATCTTGGGGCCTTGCAGACCTAAGCAGTATACTGCCCCTCCCAGGGTCAACTGATTCCTAGACAGAGCAAACAACTCACCTGAGAACACATCTTTGGTATGCAAACCAACTGATCCTGAGCCCATGCCTCACCTTGTCCTTTCCATTGGGCTCCTCCAATCTGTCCCCTTACCTTACATCACTGCAGGGCCAGACACAGACAATGACAGACTGCCATTCAATCCTCACCTGCTCACCTGTGCACTGTGCCTCACCCATTCCTTCCATGGAAATAACAAGAAGGGCTTTTGCCCATGCTTCCCTCATCCTTCTGCCTCCCAACTGACCCCAGTTCTTCCTTGTTGTGACCCTGTGTAAAGTGACATGCTCCTTCCTCTTGGGAACTGTAAGTAATAAACTTTTCTCGTAAAGGCATTGGTCTTTGTGTCTGTTATCTTACTATATTTGATTAAAACAAGTCCCAGGCACATCTTAAAACACTGGAAAAGAAGATATTTGAGCAACACTGTGCAGTAACATGTTCAAAAGTGTTGATTTCTAATTATGAACTGGATTTCCTTAGACCGAGCTATGGTGTTTTGATTGTCTTCTGACTCAGGGAGCTCACTCACCGGATTCCCCATCAATGCACTCCTTGTATTGTTATAATGAAGACTCCATGGGTTAGGGATGGAACACTGACTGCCAGACTCAAAGTCTCCTTTATCACTTACTTTAGGGAACCAGGAAGCTATCGTATGTGTAAGGCTCTGTGGCCCACTCACCTCTTCCAGAATCTTGAAGATGAAGATTCCATAGGTCTTGACTTTATTCTTATGCAATATAGTCTCCATAGTTAACCACATCCCTACACTGACCACCTCTTTAAGTTGACCTACTTTTCATAGACCAAAATAGACTTATACTCAATGTTGTTGTTATTGTTATTCAAATTAAACTGGGTCTTCTGTATTTTATTAAGCAGGCCTGTTCCTGTCTTCTTCCCTCTAGAGCCCCATTCTGCACTTAAGCCTTGTTCTCAGGCTCCATCTCCAAATTACCTCCATTGATAATGAGTTTTTTCTTCTTTTCTATCTAGCACTTCTCCTGCATTGGTGGAGGTGCAGAGCTGGATGTTTAGATAATGCATACAACCTTTCCAGAGAACTTCCTTGAAATTTGCTGGTTGGCCTAGAAAATTTTGTCACTCTTTACAGAAAGTAGGACCATCAGCAATGGTCTTTGAATGGCCTGAAAGCATCAATGTTTCAGGGTGCTTGATGGTTTGAATTTATAATTCTAAGAATTGTTCGTAAAGTCAGATCTAAAAAGTTAAGAAACACCCACATCCTGTGAATAAATGGAAGTTGAATTGAAACCTAGGAAGAGGCAAAGAGAATAGAAGATTGGGTTCCCTCTTAGAGGGATGGTAATTAAACCTTCCAACTTTGATGCCTAATAGATGCTTTTCCCATTGGCCCCCCTTGCAGAGGGCATGCAGAGTCTACCTTGTCTACCTCTAGGCTAATAAGAAGCTGGTTTAGGGATTTCTGTCTCTCCCACCCTGTATGCAGGGTTTATGTGGAGCTTAGATCTGAGGTCTGATAATTCACATTCCCCTCGGGAGGACCCTGAAATGGTGACCCCTGCTCAGGCAGCCAGGGGAGATTTGCAGTCTAAATAAATGCCTCCCCAGGGATTTGTGAGGTATCTTCCTGCCAGGACTGGGGACAGAGATTTAAATGTGAATTACCATCCCACTGGGCAGGGATTTGCAGGATGAGCCCCTTCCATGCTCCCAGGCTCCCAGGGAGATTCACACAGTCACCACAGCAGCAGGCTGTGAGATTGCCACTGGGTGATAGTCAGCACCTGGGCAGCACCACTGTGGCCCTGTGATCTGCCAGCACAATCTCCTCTGGCTCCTCTGTCTTCTCCATCCTCCCCTCCCGTCCCCACATGTCAGAAGCATGGATTCTCTCTAACACTGGGTTACAGGGAGCTTCTGTCTAATGCCACTCTGCCATGCTTTTTGAACTCCATTAAAATTTTCTTGCTGCTTCATCAGAATGTAACCACAGTCATTTCCAGGCACGCTTCCCTGACTTCCTCTTGCAGAAGCACTGACTCTTTACCTTCTTCTTTGTTTTCTGTGGCCACTTTTCTCACCAGAACTCTGGCTCTGATTTTAAGAATCTAATGCTTAGCCAAATGCCCCAGCAAAATTCCATGGGAGTGAGAGTTAAAAAATCACAATCCTGGCTTCCATGTGGACCTCCTGAATCAGAATGTTTGGCTCAAGGGCCCAGACATCAAGCTATCCAGGTAATTCTGAAGCACATTAAGATTTGGGAAACAAAACCCTAGATCCCAAGTTTCTGGAGGATTGGTTGCTTTCTCCCTTCTTTCAGAGAAGTCTCTATCCAACCTTGAGCAACCTAAGTGCAGGTCTTTGATGGTATTTTGAGGCAAAGGGCAAATACATGGTAGACTGTGGGATGCAGAATGGTCCCAAGACAGGACATGGCCTGAAAAGTACTCTGGCTTGTGAATATTCATGCTAGCCAGGCAGTCAGTTTTGATCAGTCAGATCAATTCAAGGCACTTTCTATAAGCCTTTGTGAGAGCAGGAAACAGGTCCTGGGAATAAGCAGGTACGGGAGATTGAGGTTAAAGTGAATCGACAGGCAATAGGATTAGAACTCTTGCTCAATCCTGATCTTGCCAGTAACTAACAGTGGCCTGAAATTAAAGAATTAAACTGTGAAGGCTTCCTTGACAATTGATCTGATAGGTCCGGAAGTAAATTTCAGGGTCAGTATGTCAGGCAGAGTCAAGGGAGAGCTAAGATAAAGGGTACTGAGGGGCCAAAGAGGGGGAGGGCAGCTTTTTATTTACCATCCAGTGAGAGGTTGTATTGTGTGTTCTCCGGGTATTACCATATGCTGAAATAGTACTGGGAGCAAATTAGTCACCAAGGTTTCTATTCACTTCTGGTCACACTTTCTTCCTTACATGCAATTATGGCTTTAACGTGGAGGCAAAATGAAAAGGGGAGGAAGATAATGACACATAAGTCAAATGTGGCAGCTGGCAGCTTTCTGATAATTGCACTTTCCCTGGCAACATTTCGTTTCTATTCTGTCCTGTTGCACAGTAGCCTCTGTGTGTGTGTGTGTGTGTGTGTGCACATGCTTTAGCAGAGGGAGGAGGACCCCCAGCCAACAACAAAACAAAACAGCTCCAAAGAGACCAAGGAAGCAATATCAAATGCAATTTAATGACTTTTTTCCATGGGAGACAGGGTACAGATGAAGTAGCATTCGAAGCTTACTTCTTCTTATTGTCTTTCACATCGTAAGAAAGCCTAAAAAATTATATCTATACATCATCAATTCAGGGTAAGTAAAATGCTTTTCAATATCCTTTCTTTTTCTTATCTCAATGTCCTAAAAAACAAACCAAAAATAGCTAAAAAAGGAGAAAGAATGTTTACAGAAGAGTGCTCTGTGAAATATTCTCATACAATGTTGGAAAAGGCAAGCTCCAACCCATGTAGGTAGCCCTTGTGGTGACCTGATTTGGGGGAAATCATCGCTTATCTACAACACATCTCTTGGCTCTCTTTCCAGTAAGGTTCAGTGGTCCATTCTCCAGGTGAACACAATGGCAAACTCATCTTAAGGAAAAAATCTGAAATTTAATGATCTGACTAGGAGATTCCATTCTTGATGGTATTTATAGTTGAACTTTAACCAAAACCTAATGTCCTCCCCTTGGATCCCCCATCAGATATTGGATCCAAGTAGAAACATCAGCAACCCTCGCTTCATTCCTTTCGCTGAAACCACTGGGATCAGAGTGATTGCCACACTTTTGACCTTGAAGATTCTGAAAGCTCCCAGGCACTAAGGGCACCGTTTCCTTTGACTTTTCTCCCAGAGGGAAGCATGCCCTTGATATGGAAAGAGAATTGGTCTCTGTAAACTACAGATCATAAACAGGGTCTTTGTTGGGTTGCAGGGAAGTAAAGTAGCCAAAGTGGCAAATTAAGACACCGGCTCTGTTCTGTAAGTGACATCCCTTGATTCATTACCTTTTCTGTCCCACTGCTTAATGCTATTGAGGGGTCCCACTTTTGTGATATTATATTTTTTGTGATGTTTGAAACCACTGCAACTCTCCAATGTTGGATGTTGCCAATTTTTAACTTCAAAGTAAAACATTTCTTGTTAGGTTTTGGCCAATATGTAGTAAGGAAGTAGGAAGGGTAACCTATATGAACAAGTGGTATATAAGAACAAGTAACAAGAGATCCCAATTTTACGGAACCTGGTTTTTGCTTTATTTGATTGGAATTGCCAATTAGTTTGCGGAGCCATGATTTTTCCATGAAAGCCATTCAAAAGAACTTTGCACATTAAGAGCAACAGAGGAGGGTCCAAGGTGGGGCAGATGGTGTTCTTTGTTAGAGAATGCTCTTGAAGCTGCTTAGAGGCTTCAGAGTGTCTTCTCCAGAACAGCTTGTGTTTTCTCAGTAATTTGCTGTTTGGCAGGTGTGGCTGTCACCTGTGCCCCTGTCAGTACAGCCCCAACAGGTCTTGCTCCTTCTTCCAAAGTCTCCTCTCCCTCTCCTCACCCTGCTGTGTGCATTAGCAGTGCCTAGGCAGCAGTATACAGTTGGCCCTCTGTTTCTGAGGGTATCACATCTTCAGATTCAACCAACCACAAATTAAAAATATTTGGGGAAAAATTCCAAATAACAATAAGAAATAATACACATTAAAAAACAGTACAGTATTATAGCTATTTACATAACGCTTACATTGTGTTAGGTATTGCCAATAACGTAGAGACGATCTGAAGTAAATGGGGGAATATGAGTAGGTTTTATGCAAATTCTGCACCATTTTATTTGAGGGACTTCAGCAGCTTTGGACTTTGCTGTCCACAGGGGCTCTGGAGCTATTGATAATCCTCCATGGGTACTGAAGGACAAACTGTACTGACAGAGGTTTAACAGCCGGATTTCAGGGTGGGGGACCTTGTCTTGTAGCATTTGCTAATTTCCTTGGTGTATATTTCTACTATGCCTAATTTTAGATTATCACCAAGACATCACTAAATGTGAAGTTGGGAGATGTTTTTGTAGCACATCATCATGTATGTTTACCGTACAAATATGACAGATGTGAATAACCTCGGGAGCAAAGAAAATAAAATGAGTAGGGATGTAATAAGGAAGTCATGGGGTTTGAGTATTTATTACCTTTGCTTTAAGTATAATTTAATTGTGAACGTATCTAATTATTAATACTGTCCATACTGTTTTAATAATCAGCTCATAAAATTTCTAAAAAATTAAATGACCAGAATACAAGCCAGCCCCAGTATACGACTAGATCTTGGGGTGGAAAAAAGATGGGGAAAAATAGAAATGACAGGCCATATTTGAGTATGAAAGTACTACAAACCCTGTATGCCATTCAGACTTTACAACTGGTTCCTTCTGAGTCTTAGGTCCATAAGTTCATAGAAATGACAGGGTCGGTGTTGGTCCGAAGCCTGGACTTTGGAGTCAGACATGCTCAGTTCCAGGCCCAAACTCTGCCATTTGTTAGCTGGGTAAACTTAAGCAAATTATCTAACCTCTCTTAATAAAGTTTCTACCTGTAACATGGCTACAATGAAGATTATCTGCTTCATAAGGTTCCTATAGGGGTTACATGGAATAATATACTCAAAGTACTTAGCCCACGAGGTCTTATAGTAAAACTTCAATAAACAGTAGCCATGAGTACTATTATGATTGCTATCCTGATTCATTAAAGCCACGGTGGTGATGGGGTCTATTCAGGTACAATTTCATTTGGATACTGATTGCTAAAAAGACAATCTTCTTGGTATAGTGTGTCCTCCATTTCAGCATCTGCTATTTGCATAAGCTCAGATTTAAGTGGAGAAATGCCCCTCTCTCCACACCTGAGAATATTGTTCTGTTCTCCTTAGGGGCTGAGTCATTAAGCCTAGCACCCTGGTGTGAATGAAGTACCCAGATCCCTGTGCTCTGGCAGGGACTCCTGGGAATCCCAGCTGAGAAGCCTGGGGATGGGCAAAGGGATACAGACAGTTCAAGTGGCCCCAGGCTGGGCCCTTGCTTTCAGGCAGACTAACTCTTCAAACAGAGATGCCTCTAAAAGTGAAGCCTCTCTCCTTGCTCCCTCAACCAGCCCAAGACCAAGACCAGGTGATCCTCAGGCCCACAGTCTACTGAGGAGGTAACAATACTGCAGAATATTTTGGGTCCATCTTCCTATTTCGAGAACACCAAGTTGGCAGTGAGTCGATCTGAGTTCTGGCTATGGTTCATCCACTTGATGTGTGACCTTGAGGAGGTCATTTCAGGTCTTAGAACCGCTGTTTCTTTAGTATATTGAGGATACTGATGAGGATTAACCTGACACTGGAATAAGAGACCCCTCTGGAAACTATAAAGCTCAAAGACAGGCATTGTTGTTACTGTTTTCTGTTTCCAATTCACTGTTAGTTTGCTCTTTTTTCTTTCATTCTTCACATGTAGATACAGAGAGAAAGGCCTTCTTGGGAGCACCATAAATAGATGACAATAACACATTTCCAACTCTTTATCATAAAGGTATCTAGGAACAAGCATACAAGTTTCTATCTGAGATCACTTATTTCTGTACAATGATGATAACCCAAAGTCACTCCCAGTTTGGCTCAGGTGCTTGGCACAAGAAGGCAAAGGTGAAGTTTGTAGGCACCCTAAGGGCCTGTGACTATTAATTGTATTCTTATTGAGGTTCTGTTTGTTTGTCTAGGGCATTTGTGATGCTACACAAATGCTTTCAAAATGGTAGAGTTATCAGAGAGCAGGGGAGGAGCTGGGGCTCCTAGAGGTATCAGAATTAATGCCCGGGGGGGGGGGGGCACAGGTTCAGGGTAAAGGTCCAGGGTCTCTCCCAAGGCTAACCAGTCTGTGTCAGGCCATCCATGTGATCTGAGGGTGTACCTAGCTGGTACTGGTAGAATGTTGGGTAGCCATGAGAGTGAACTGGGTACAGCCCTTTCCTTGAGACTGCAGAGCCTGACATTTACTCAGTCTGTGACACAATTTATTGACCTCTCTTGGCTCAAGGTCCCAGCCATGAAGGTCACTCGACCAGAGGGGCCATATTACTAAATCTTCTATCAAATGGCACCTTCCTTCTGGTGCTTTGGTTGTAGGTTGGCAGCAAAAATGGCTGGAGAATTACCCAGTTGTTGGAAGAAGGGTGTTGTGTTTCAGGATCAATTATTTTTGGTCGAGAAAAGATTGCTGGTGTCCAGCCAAGATAATTTGCCTGCAGCTAAGCTCTCCCTGGGAGGCCTGCCAGGACCCAGTGGGGGACTGGGGTGAGCGAATGGGCCACAGAGAGCAGCATCTGGTTGGCAAAAGGCCCGATGGTCTCTAGTATGCATCTGTGTGGGAGTGATGCCACACACGTCTGCAGTGTCTGGAGAGAGGCCAGAGGGAGGGACAAAGATGACAGGAAGGAGGAAGGCTTAGGACAGAAAGGCAGAGTTGAGTAACACACGAGAGACTTTCCCAGGGGCTATTGGTGAATTGTTCAGACAACCCATATAGAGGTGACGTGGGTTTCCCTTGCTTTCCCAATCACACTGCAATGGGGTGCAGAATGTCGTGTGGAATGGGCCTTTAGAGCATTTTAGAAAGTGAGGAGAGGGAACCCCATGCCCTGTTTAGGAGAGGGGTCAGCCCTCCTGGCCAACGTCCTGGGTGTGAAATTACTCAGGTAACTCTCCTCTGAGTTCCTGGCATGTGACATTGTGCCCTGGTTCTGTTGTAAGAAGTATCAAGGACAAAGTCGGGCCTTGGCATAACTCAGAAGGTCCCTACCTTAGTAAGAGGTTGATGGATTTTATGACTCACTAATAAGACTTTCTGAAGAAGGAATGCCCTCTTGGAAGTGGGAGATTAATTTTATGTTATCTTTATTCCCCTGGTTGTGTCTACCATCTCACTCAGAAGCATCTGCTCTTAGCTCAAGGGAGGGCGAAGGGTTTTTCAAGAAAGCACCAAAAATCTGAAGACTGATTCCAGAGCAGGCAAAGATGGCACAGCACAGCCTGGGAACAAGGCAAGGAAAGTCTGCCCAAAGAGGGTTCGACATTTGTCCGCTCCCCTGAGTCCCAGAAACAATCTGGGAAATCCATCCCACGGGGGACCTTCCATGCCCAGTCCCTCCCCTAAAGGGAGACACTCTCCTTATGCCCTGGTAGCCTGGTTTTGACCCCGAGGCTCCCAGGAAGGTGTCAGTGTCCTGTCCGGTTGGTCAGAAATATGATCCTGGTCCCCCACCTGCTGCCTGCACACACTTTGGATTGAAGTCTCCTTTCCACCCCAACAGTCTGCTTTGTGATCTTAGTGGCTTTCAGTCGTTTTGGAAGCAGTGGAGAAAGGAACTGGGAATAGTGGGAAAGAACTATTCTGACTGAATCTCACAAACATCCTAAGAAACCATACCAACAAAACAAGACAAACATCACACCAAGAGCTTGAATCACAGGATGTTTACATGATATAGCGCCATGGCAGACAAGTTCTAAATTCTACAAAGTATCTGAGACCAAAGGAAAAAAAAAAAAAAAGAGAGAGAGAGAGAAAGAGAGAAAGGAAAGACGGACAAGGATAAAAAGGAGTCTGGATTCCTGGCCCTCGGGGTCCCGGGCACAGACAGAGTTCCTCAGCACGGAGGCTATGCGACAAGGAGCTCCCATTGTCACATCTCAGCTTCAGAGGAGCAGACCTCTGTCGAGGTAATGGCGATTCCAATGGCAAGGCTGCCGTTGTCAGAGAAGAGCTGGGCCAGCGAGGTGTTGAGGACAAGGCAGTCCCCGTCGGTAATCACCGAGTCCACGCACTCCAGGACAGACCGCGGGGTGGCCTCCCACTTGAGACGCCGATGGTTTCTGTTGAGCTCCAGACGATAGGTGAAGCAGTCGGCCTGGGTGGGGGTCCCGATCAGCATCATAGTGGCAAAGAACTGGGGGTGCCCTTCGTGCCTCTCCTGTTTCCTCAGCACCAGCAGAAAGTGGTGGCCAAGGCAGGAGTGCATGATGATCCAGTCAGCCGGTGCCGGCAGGTGCATGTCAGTGGCCAGGAAGACGATCTCAGCTCCCTGAAGGATGTCGACCCTGTGGATCTGCCGCAGGTGTGGCACCACCACCTCCAGGTGGCCTTCCCATTGGCAGGAGAACAAGGGGCACACGCAGGGCGTCACCGGGGCGGCGTGCAGCCCTGCCTCCTGGTGGTGAAGGTGGTGGGGCCGGGCGTGGGGGCGGAGGGGGTGGTGGTGGCGCTGGTGGCAGCAGTGGTGGGTGAGACGGTGAGGGTGGAAACTGCCTTGCTCGGAAGTGCTCTGGGCGATGGCGCGCCGGCTGGACACATACTGCAAGGGAAGAAAAGAATATCAATGCGGGATACTCCCCCGCCGAGGCTCCGCAGGTGTTCCAAGTATTTTTACTTTTATTTTATTATTATTATTACTTTTTTTTTTTTGAGACAGAGTCTTACTCAATTGCTCTGCGTAGAGTGCAGTGGCATCATAGCTCACAGCAACCTCAAACCAATTGGGCTCAACCGGGACTATAGGCCCTGCCACAATGCATGGCTAGTTTTTCTATTTTTACTAGAGACCAGTCTGGCTTTGCTCCTGCTGGTCTTGAACTCTCTGTTTCAGGCGATCCACCCACTTAGGCCTCCCAGAGTGCTAGAATTACAGGCTTGAGCCACCCTTTTTGGCCCAAAGTGTTTTTAACAGTGCAGGTTGAGAAACGCTGGTTCCTTCAAAAACAACACTTAACAGAGTAGGCGCCTTGGGGTGGGGGTGTGTTGAGATTATGAAAATTCAGTTTAATGCCTTTCTGATTCCTTAATAAGATACACAAGCACACAAGCAATTTCCTTCCCAAATAGCATGCATTATGATGGCCATCAATCATAAAGAACAAAGAGATTCTTTTTGTTGTTTCTTGCCTTTTTTAATGTATGTATGTATGTATTTATTTTTGAGATAGTCTCATTATGTCTCCCTCAGTAGCGTGCCGTAGCTCACAGCAACCTCCAGCTCTTGGGATTATGTGATTTTCTTGCCTCAGCCTCCAAAGTAGCTGGGACTACAGGCACCCACCACAATACCCAGCTATTTTTTTGATGTTGTTGTTGTAGTTGCCGTTGTTGTTTGGCAGGCCTGGGCTGGGTTTGAACCCACCAGCCCTGGTGTATGTGGCTGGCACCCTACCTGCTGAGCTATAGGTACTGAGCCATTTTTTTGCTTTTTTGATACTGTTGATATTTTTGTGCAGGCAAAGGAGGTCAATAGATTTTTTTTTTTTTTTTTTTGCAGTTTCTGGCCGGGGCTGGGTTTGAACCTGCCACCCTCAGTGTATGGGGCTGGCACTCTACTCCTTTGAGCCACAGGTCCTGCCCATCAATAGATTTTTTTTTTTCCCATTTTCTCATAGTTGTTATTTTTAAAATCAAAATTTTGATTATGTCAGTTTATCCTTCCAGTACTGCCAGGGACTGTGCTGTCTTGGGCATCCTTCTCCTGGGTTCTAAGGCACCTGGTGGAATGCAGAGCCAAATACGTGTAGTTAGACGACAATCCCTAGGGAAACAGCCTGGCGGCAATTTCCCACCACCCAGCACATATCTACCCTGTTTCTGGCTCTCAGCTGCACCCGGGGCTCACCACCAGGCAGCCCCACCTTGAGATCTCCTGATGTTTGTTTCTCAGGGTCCCAATGAAGGTGTGGTGGCACCTTCTGATCAAGTATGTACAAACATTTATGGAGCGCCTGCTGTGGCCATGCCCTGTGGGCAAAACAGACTGTGTCTGGATGTCGGTGGTACAGATATTATATGCCTATAGTTAATTACAGCTTTGACAAATGTCCTGGTGACATGAACACTATGATTCATGTTTTTCAGTTGAAGAAACAGGCTTCCACAATAACAGGCCTGAGGTTGCAAAGCCAGTAAGGGAAAGGCTGCGATTCATCTTCATGCCTCCTAACCCTGAATGCAGGCTACCTCCCTGCCCAACCCCCGGATTATGTCCACCTTCAGCTCTCTCCTTGGTTCTCGAAGTTCTTTTCTTTAATTAGACTGCTTGATCATGCAGTGGAGGCGATGTGGGCTTCAGGCAGCAGGCCCTCCCTAGGCAGCCAGGTCTTACAGGCTAGAGTGTCCCTTCTGCTCTAGCCCTCCAAACACTTTCTATACTTCAGGTGCCTTAGGGCCCTTGCCTCACCTTGCTTCAGGTCATCCCAAAGTGTAGAAGATGGGAGTGAGGGTCGCTCGGCCATTGTTGCTGTCAGTTTCTGCCCTTCGTCCCACTCCCAACTCACTGTGGGTAAGAGCGAAGGCCTGACTAGCTCCCCTTACTGCACAGCATGCAGGATACACACGTGGCTCCCACCACCTACACATGCACACACACGGAACACTAGATGGTCACACCAGTGATGGAGGTGACATGGAGGCAGGTGGGGGCCACACAAGCTCTGTTCTTTTTTTGTTTTGTTTTGTTTTTTTGAGACAGACTCTGACTTTGTTGCCCTTGGTAGAGTGCTGTGCTGTCACAGCTCACAGCAACCTCAAACTGTTTGGCTCAAGTGATCTTCTTGCCTCAGCCTTCCGAGTAGCTGGCACCCTCTACAACATCTGGCTAATTTTTTTTAAGAGATGGTGGGTCTCACTCTTGCTCAGGCTGGTCTCAAACCTGTGAGCTCAAGTCGTCCACCTGCCTCGGCCTCCCAGAGTGCTGGGATTACAGGCATAAGCCATGGCACCCACACCAGCTCTGCTCTTGAGCTGTGGCTGTTGGCTTCTACATTCTGCCCCAGGAGTGTGAGCAAGAGGGCCTTTCCAATAGCTCTTGCCCTGCTGCAGGGTGGCAGCTACTGGACAGCTTGCTGTCACCCATTCTGACACCCATAAGCCCCCAAGAGGGACAGAATGTCTTCAGCTATGAAGGGGCAGGCTGTGTTCCAGAATCCTGCTAGCAAGTCTGACTTACCCTTAGATGCTAAGAAAAGGAAAGGAACTAACTGCAGCATCTGCATCTGCTAAGTGTAGGCACTCTGGAAAGTACTTTTTTTTTTTAATAATTATTTTCATTTAATTTTTCACAGAAAAGATCAATTTCTTTATTTTGTTATTTTGTTTATTTTTTGTTTATTTTGTTAAACATAAAATTAAATCTGGCTTTGTCTCCATCTGCCTGTTGGTGACATGTATCATTCAGTCATTGGGTTGGGGGGTTTCTCCCATCCCCTGGGATTGTGCAGGGAGTTCAGGGCTCACACACTCCACCACACCCTCCAACAGCCAGGGTCAAGGGCCCCGGTCATGGTCCTTCCAGCTACCTGCAGGCCCACCAGGGGGTCAACCTCTTCTGCTATACCAGGGGGACCTGGTCTTTGGCTTTCGTGGAAAACTCCAAATGTCATGGCTGGACATGGTGGCTCACACCTGTAATCCTAGCACTCTGGGAGGCCAAGGAGGGTACATTGCCCTGAGCTCATGAGTTTGAGACCAGCAGCCTGAGGAAGAGCAAGACCCCATCTCTAAAAATAGCTGGGTGTTGTGGCAAGCGCCTATAATGCCAATTACTCTGGGATTGCTTGAGCCCAAGAGTTTGAGGTTGTTGTGAGCTATGATACCATGACACTCTACCAAGGGTGACAAAAAAAAAAAAAAAAGAAAAGAAAAGAAAGAAAAAAAGAAAGAAAACCACAAATGTCATCCAACTCCCAGTCTATGAAACGTCCCCTTTCTCACACAGTCTTTATGACAGCCATGAGAGGAACATATAATGCTTGTCTTATATGTAGTAGGTGAAGAAACTGAGACAGAGACAATGAATCACTTGCCCAAAGGTACATAGCTCATAAGGAGTAAAACTGGGGACAGAGCCCAGATCAGTTAAAGGTGACAGAGATCATTGACGATTACAGGCTGAATGTCCAAAGACTCTGGTCACTTTCACTGTTTATTTATCTAGCAGGTTTGATTAAGTCAGTGTTTTCATTGACAAAATATTTATATTAGGAGAATGTTAATGGATCAATGAAATATGACTGGGAAATGGCATTAAAAACTTACCAAGTGTTACATCGAGAAATTTCCATTTAGATGCAGTTGGAGGTGAAGGCTATGGGTGGTCTTCACCTCAGTCTCTGCCCACCTGTCTCCATCCTGGTCAACTGACTATCACACGTGGGCAGCAGCCTGGGCTGGGCACAGAACCCAGCCTCTCACATGGTCTGGGACCTCCTGCCTCAATGCTGACTGGTGAGGACAGAATGTCCTAAAACTCCCATCTCAGCAATGGCCTTTGGGCTACTTCTCCACGTGCTCTTCCCCAGATCCATTTTCCTTCTACTCTGTCCTGATCTGGGCAACTAATGTCAGAGATGGGGAGTAGAGCAGGGAGAGAGCAGGGGAGCAATGCCTGGACCTCAAATCCTCCCTCCCTCTCATCTCTGCCTGAGCCATCCATTGACTACACTCAACCAGAAACCCACCAGCAAAGGGAGGAGATGCACTCAGCAGAGGTCAGCCTCCTTTGACGTGTTGACCTGCATGCAAATGTTTCCATTCCCCCCATGTGATGTTGCTGATCTGAACAGGCTAGGCTCCCTGGGTTGAGCTTTGATGGGTCTTAAGGCAGAGGGAGACAGATACACGCCCCAATTCATTAAGCCATTTGCACATACCACCTACCAGCAGGCAGCTGAGAATACAGAACAGAATAAGCTCCTTATTCCTACCGGACTGGCCAACTGTGATCACGTACGTTATAATACAGGGAATAAAATGCAGCTCACACTAGGAGCTCTGAGGACACAAGCTATTCTAGCCAGTGTGAGAAGACATTTACACTGGGTGAAGGGTGAATTCTCTAGCAAAACAGCAAGGGGATTGCCAGCTGGTTCTAAGATGCCAGATATAAAAGAGGATGAGATGTTTAAGAAGCGATAAGAAGTTCCAAGTGGGTGATGGACAGAGAATCTGGTGGAGAAGAGATATTTGCAATATCTCATAAGGCCTCTGTGAGCAACACTGTGGCTCAGGGATGGCACCCTATGCACAGTGGAAAACAGCAGGAAGACCCAAGAGATGTGGCTGTGACCTTTAGGTAGTTGCCAGGGGCAGCACCAGATCCTTTAACCCTCCAGTACAACCTGCTCTGAACTGGCACTCAGAGTGGGGCAGTGGCAAGTCCCTTTCCTTGTCTAACCGGTGGACTCCAGCAATGATCCTTTCACCTGGACTCTCATGTTTTTTTCCTTTTGGCTTCTTAGTCCACTAGCCTTTTTGTTTTTTAATTGCAGCCGCATTACAAAGCAGGGGAGGATATAATCCAAAGAGACTAAAGTGAATAACCATGCAAATAGAGCAAGACCCATGTACTTGCTATGCCTGGGGAAGGCACTCAGAATAAACGCAGTCTTAATTCTTCATTTCTACTTGCCCCATCTTCTTCATTCCTTTAAATGATCCTGGAGTGAGCTGGGTCACGAGAGAAGGAATTCTTTTAATTGGCAAAATGCTAATCGTTTCAGAAAATGAATTCCAATCTTCCCATCTAATACAGAGGATGTGTGAGTAATTACTTCCCTTCACTAAACTGTTAATGCAACATTAGCGATTACACTAATTAAAACTAATGAACTCTTACAGACTTGATAAACCCCTCAGTCAGTCAGCGGATGCCTTCCTTCCATTGGCTGTATTTAACTTCCCATTTGGAAGAGAGATCTTGAATTAACCTTTAAAATAATGCACAAAATTGGGTTTAGCAATGTTGGGCTTTATAGGCTGGGCATAATTCTTTCCCCAAGCATTAGTGGGGCCATTTCTACTGAGGGTGTAATTGAATTTAAAAATGCATTCCTTAATTCGATCAGCCACACTCCCACGGTTGGTAATGGTTATCCCGGCAAAGCCTGGCTTCCGAGGAGAAAGCTGCCCCTGAAAATAGCACATGACCCTTTCCCCAGCATCTGCTCCCTGAGGTCAGCAATCTCACTAACAGGATTGCTTTCCCCTTTCCCTTGCTTCCAGGAACATTGCCACGCATTTTAGCTGAAAGAGGATTTTGCTCCTGATTTTAAATGACAGGCACTGGCATTGCGTTTGCTCATGCCCTTATTTGTGAGTATGAATTAACTGCAGTTTTTAGTCGTAGATGAAGAGGAGAAGGCAGTAATACTATCAGTGCATTTCACACAAATGTGGGAAGGGGCAGCCTGGGCCCGGGGATGGGGTTAGGAGACAGTTCAGGGCAGTTATCAGAATATTGGGATAAAGTTGAGTCCTGAACCAAGTTGGCCAAATAACTGTGACCATACCGGGTGCCCTATTCTGTAATGTGTAAACGTTCTCTCTGTTTCTGGGAAGGACAGTCACGGCTGAGGGCTGACTGCTGCCCATTCTATTTTCCAGAAGTTTAGTGCCCTGGCTCTCCATGTCTCCTCCTCAAAACCTAGAGGACCACACATGAGCACATCGGACTCTCCAAACAGTTAAGAAATAAGTTAGACTGAGATAGAAAGCAACAAGGAAGTTTTATTACCTGGGACAGGAACATCTTCATCAGAAAATGTATCATGTGCCCCTTTCCTCCTATACTAGTAACTACTCTTAGTAACCCTTTCTGCATAAATGGATGAGGTCTTCATGTGGAAGGCATGAAATGTCTGCGATTTCTTTTAAAATACTTTAGTATAGAGAACATGATAGAAACATACGTAGTGTTTTGTTTCTTTGTTTTTCTGGGACAGAGTCTCACTCTGTTGGCCCAGACTAGAGTGCCCCCATAGCATCATAGCTCACAGCAACCTCAAACTGCTGGGTTCAAGTGATCTTCCTGCCCCAGCCTTCTGAGTAGCTGGGACTACAGACACCCACCACAATACCAGACGAGTTTTTCTATTTTTAGTAGGGGGGGGTCTTTCTCTTGCTCAGAATGATCTGGAACTCCTGAGCTCAAGCAATCCACCTGCTTTGCTCTCCCAGAGTGCTAGGATTACTGGTGTGAGCCACTGTGCCTGGCCATAAACATAAGTAGTTTTAAATTATACCGTAGACTGTCAATTCCTAAATCATGAATTTATACTTCAAAGTGATCATGTAATATTTTATTGAAAAAGGCCATACCCCAGGGATAATGACAGTTCTTTCCAGTAGTATCCATATTGCCAGTTCACACCAGTGCTGCTCATAGACACTGCCACAGAGGTTTTTGTTGGTGGGATTAGTAGTTTGTTAATCAGCATAACAGATGATGGAAACGAGCTCTCATTGATGAAATTAGTGGTTTTCAAGCTGTGAAGTTCAGTTAAAATAGTGCAGAGAGATTTCTTACTTTACAAATGGGTCCAGAAAACTTGTGCTCTGAATATTCTTGTGTTTAGCTACTGAGTTAGGACATGTGGTGGTCTGATACCATCTCTTAAGAGTATTAGAATCTTCCCTCTGAAATATCACTGCATACAAAGTTCCTGTACTGATGATCAAGATTACATCAATTGAGTGTGGAGTATTTGGTCAGTGCACATGGGACCCTTGAGTCTTGAGCTGCCTCTGACATTAATTAAGTAGAAAAGAGGGAAATAGATTATTATTTTGAAAATAGAAAAACGACAATTTTATTGGACAAAATTATTGAAAGCCAAGACCTATGGGTGCAAAATAATGAAAGGTGCCACCCAGATGTCTGCACAGACACTGGTCCTATAGTCTCATAAGCCTCCTGACCAAGCTAGTTCTTTTATAAGTATAGTTACCAGCTGGGTGAGGGGCTGAGAAGAAATATGTAGATGACACTGTAAAAAGAAAAACTACATCTCCATGATTCAAAAGCCCTATAGTTTCTAGATCCTAGGCCTTGGCTAAGCAGCATTAGTTGACTTATACCTAAGTATTCTGCTGATTGTTGAGTGCCTTCAGGACAGGGACTCACTGTCCATATGTCTTCACTGCTACGAGTAGCTCAGTGCCCAACAGGCAGCAGACTCCTGATATGAATCGATGCATCAGTGACAGCTTCCTCTATGAGGATCACACCACTTCTGTACCTTCTATCCTTCAAGGGTGGCAGCCGTCATCCCAACTGGTGCCGTCTGAGACAATCTGTTGCTGGAAGTTGGAAATGCTTCCTCCCTGCCCATCTTGTGAAGTAGCCACGCTGCAGTCAGGATCTACTCACACAACTCACCACTTATTTCAACTTGTGCTCAAAATCACTGGGGGGTGGACATCTCTCCTCTACTAGGATGGAAGTCACTGAGGGGAGGGGTGTATTTAGCTTGCCTCATGCCCAATCCAGTGATAGGCAAACCCAGCCCCTTGCAGAGTCTGGCACATTATAGATGCTCAGTAAGCATATGTTGCTTGAATGAATGAATGATTCATAGAGAGAACTGTGTTCTGGAGCATACCTATGAAAAGGCTGTTTGTCTTTAGTTAGAGGCTCTGCCTTCCACTGTTCCTTCTCAGTTGCTGTAGAAATGTGTGTGTGTGTATGCATGCAAGTTCACAGCTGTGAGCTTACCAGGAAGGGCTCCTGGCAGCTTCTTATCCAGATCCTGATAGTAATGGGACATAGAAGCTGTGTGTGACCCTGCCGTGTGATTTGGGTGGGTGAGCACTGTGTTTCTTCCCTGCTGTTGCTACCATGCCAGCACAGTGCTTGGAGCATGGTAAATACCTAATAAATACTTGTGGAGAGGGTGAATGAATGACTCCTTCCCATTGCTTCATCACCCTAACGCAATCCAGCCACTTCTCACCATCCAACTGTATCACCCAAGGGCAAGTCATCCTCATAGCAATTTTGGGCCACTACAATAGCCTCCTAACTAGTTGTGTTGTATTGGAAGGTGATCCCCCAAAGATATGTCTACATCCCAATCTTCAGAACCTGTGAATATGACCTTTGAAAAAAGTAGTCTTTGAAGATGTAATAAGTTAAGGATCTTGAGATGAGATCATCCTAGATTACCCAGATGGGCCTATTTTCAGAAGAGACAGAAGCAATGAAAACGTAGACACAGCTCAGCGCCTGTAGCATAGTGAGTAGGGTGCCGGCCACATGCACCAAAGGTGGTACATTCAAGCCTGGCCCTGGCGTGCTAAACAATGATGATAACTGCAACCAAAAAATAGCTGGGCATTGAGGCAGGCACCTGTAGTCCCAGCTACTTGGGAGGCTGTGGCAAGAGAATTGCTTAAGCCCAAGCGTTAGAGGTTGCTATGAGTTGTCATGCCACAACACTTTACCAAGGATGAAATAGTGAGACTATGTCTCCAAAAAAAAAAGAGAGAAAGAAAAAAAAAAAAGAAAATGCAGACACGAGGAGATGGCCATGTGATGATAGAGGTAAAGGCTGGAGCGATATAGCCACAAGCACAGGAAGACCCCGACCACTGGAACTGGAAGAAGAAAGAAAGAATTCTCCCCTACATCTTTAGAAGGAGTGTGGCCTGCTGACACTTTTGTCCTCCAGAACTGTGCAAGAATAAATTTCCATTGTTTAAGCCACCAAGTTCCAGGTAATTTGTTGTGGTAGCCTTAGAAAACTACTACATGAATCTTCTCGTGTCCATTCTTGTCCTCATACAGACTATAAGTTTTCTTTAAAACTGAATATTCTAATTGTTTTAAATCAAATTTAGAACAAACCTCCAATTCCTATCCTGGTCATCAAGAACCAATACATGCTGCCCCTCCTCACCCCCCCCATTTCCCGGCCTCATAGTCCTTTTTCCCACAACTGCCCCACTGGCTGTGCCCTAAGCACGATGGCCTCTTGCTCTTCTTTGAACATGTTAATTATACATCTACCTGAACACTACCAGATACCCACAGGGCTCACTCCCTCTCTGCCTTATGATTACTTCCACTCTGAGGCTTATCTTAAAAACCTCTCAATCTCCTTACCCTTCTTATTCTAATTCATAGCATTTATCAGTACAATGTATTTTATATTAATAATATATATACAGAGAGATCAAGTATATAGGTCCAGCCCAGGGCAAGAAGGAAATAAGTGGTAGCCGTTATTATCATCACCATTATTATTGCACAGCTGGCTGACTGAGGTGTAAATAAGGAAATTCACTCTACGTAATTTCTAGGATCATGGGTGAGTTGAATGAATTTGTAAAAACACTAATGTCCTCCAAACTTTCCCTTAAGGTTCCCTGACAATTTTTACCATGGCCAGTTTTAGTTTTTTTAATCTTGCCAAGTGAGTCTCCAAGACTAGCAGTTCTATTTCATTATGTCTCTCTCTTTTTTTATTTTTAACTTGATTTTTCAATAGGTACCAATAGCTGTTTAGGATGAAAGTTCTTCTTTAAAAATTTTCCTTTTAAATATAGGCATTTTATTGATTCTAAAGCAATTCAAACCAAGAAGGCTTTTCATGGAAAGACACAGAAGTACATTTCCAGGTTTCAAATACTATGAAGTTCCCACAGTGAGAGCAGAAGATGCAACCCCCAAGTCCAAAAAGTTCATTCCCAGAGATAGAGTAAGAAACCAAGAGACTCTTATTGCCACAGGCAGTCAAGGATTTTTGTTTATGTGAACAGCATCTCGGTCACCTACATTACTTGTGGCACAAGAAATGTGATACACTTCAGTGACAGACCAGGTAGTTGATACTGGGATCGGGGTTTCCCAGCACTAAGTAGGCAACATAGGTTGTGACTACAATCTTTATAGACTATAGCCTCTTATTAAGATCATATCCCCTGGCTAGGTGCCTATGGCTAAGTGCCAGCCACGTACACCTGAGCTGGTGGGTTCGAATCCAGCCCAGGCCCGCCAAACAACAATGACGGCTGCAACCAAAAAATGGCCGGGCGTTGTGGTGGGCGCCTGTGGTCCCAGTTACTTGGGAGGCGGAGGCAGGAGACTCTCTTGAGCCCAGAAATTGGAGGTTGCTGTGAGCTGTGATGCCACAGCACTCTATCCAGGGTGACAGCTTGAGGCTCCGTCTCAAAAAAAAAAAAAAAAAAAAAGATCATATCCCCTGTAAGCTTAGAGTAGTGAAAGAGAATGCTGCTCATAACTTCATGTCTTGAAT
>CAUYON010154394.1:0-19347 GCA_963573935.1 Arctocebus calabarensis
GTGATCAAGAAAATGCCATGAAGGCTATCTGTAACAGTACGATGAAAACATTTCTGAATGTATATGAATCATGCCCTATGATTGCACCAATGTACAGAATTATGATTCAATAAAATTATAAAAAATAAATAAATAAATAAATAAATAAATAAATAAATAAAGAAAAAGAAAACAAACCAGAAACCAAAACCAAACAAAGATTTCTAAATAATGATGAGAACAGGGAAAAATGGCAAGGGGCAAATTATCAAAGAAAAGAAGAAAAGACAGTTTCTTAGTCATGAAAAAGCACCATAGACCTCAAATTAAGAAGCCCACTAAACACCAGTGAATAAATGAAAATTCTGCCTACTTAAATTAGATACTTGGACAATAATGAGGCTAGAAAAGAGAAACCATTTGAACTTAATTGGTAGGCACCCCCTCCTTCAAGTAGCTCAGAAGTTTCTGCATGACTTTAGACTTAGGAAAGACATTGAACCTTGTAGGTATGTTGTTAGGCTGGTCATATTAATATAAATTCTGTTTATTGCTTTTCAGTTTTTAGGAGCATAAACTTATTTGTATCACATAAATAGAATATAAATATTAACTATTTGTACAATGTTACAGTATAGGTTGAGGGAAGGCAGAGGTACTCACGTGCTCATCATATGCAGAAGAGTAGTACCAGATGTGGATAGAATTGAGATGCAAACAGATGAACTAAAAACAATGCCATTCCAAATTATTGGGAGGAAGAGGTAGGTGAGAGTGCAAGCTAGAGCCTCCTCTCATGTAGTAGGGCATCAGGAATGGGTAGTCTAGCATATTCGTTGCATAGTGTGGCCCCAGGCTTTGGGCCTGTGAGTAGAACAGGTGCACCAAAGGGAAGGAGTGGGAAAGGTAATCTCCAGGGAACCAAAACTCAAATTGGTTCGAATTGGCTATGCAGAAGAGTGGAACCTTTGGAAGGATAAAATTTCTTTTGTCTTAAGCTCTTTGTTACTGTTTGATTTGTTATCATGTACGCATATTGCTTTCTTTAGTGTTTTATTTTCTTAATTTTTAAAAATAAGCATTTTTTTCCTAAAATTCAAACATCCTATATGCAAGGGTACAAATTAGTGATGAATTAGGTCGAGCTATATGAACTAGCCAATCTTTCTCCAAATTTGGCCTGCATGAATGGAAATTTCATTTGATTCTACCTAAATAGTTTTCAGATTTTGGCCTTTAATGCAGACATGTCTTTGCATGAATACCCTATATAAGATCAAGGCAGTGACCTCATGGCATTCTGGAAATGTCATAATTCATTATATCCTATGATATTCTTCTTTCTGACCAACATTTCAAGCCCTGGTTACAAGGGAAAATTTAAAAGGCACATCCTCCAACCCCAAACTTTGTACTCAAAGAATTTGCTGCTATTTCTACACACCCTTCACCCTATGTTTTTTATATCTGTCATGGCTTTGTTTACATTCTACCTTTTAAACCTGTTCATCCTTTGGGGGAAAGACTCATGATCTATTGGGAGAGGTGGAATACACTCAGAAGCAATCGTGACATGCCTGCCTGCTTTCCAGCTATGCGACCCTAGGCAACTTACTTAACATCTCTAAGACTCAGCTACCACATCCCCAGAATGGAGACAGGATGTCTCTCCCTAGGCCCATCAGGATGTTTGAATAATATGCTTAGATAATGCCTAGCACACAGCTGATGGGCGTGTAATGACTGTTTACTTCCTCTTCCTCTTATTCATCCCTGAATCTTCTACAGCACTGAACACAGTTTTTTTTTCACCCATAGATGTGTAAATGGTGAATCAGGGCATGGGGGAGAGAATGTTTGAAAGATCCTGGAAGGATTACAAAATCCTTTAAGGAAATAAATATTAACATTACCTGTCTGAGTTCTCCAATAAACATACGGAAGAGGAAAACACTGCAGGATTCTGCTTTGCATTTTCACTGGACAGAAACTCATGCATGGGTGGGCAGCACTTAGGATGCACCTAAAAATATTGCCTATGAACCTCCATCTTTCAGATAGTGGCCACGTGTCATTGCTTATGTACTCTATTGAGTCTTTCTATGGAATCAAGGAGGGTCTGCAACCATGGAAGGCAGCCCGGGAAACTGGCGTGGAGCTCCAGAATTCACAAAACAGCACCCTGATTTCGGATGCTTATTGAACTAAGAGCTTGCTCCTTCCTCTTATGTTCAGAGCGTTCCTCATAACTCCAACCTGCTTTTGTAAAGGAGTGGTTTCCCTTGACTCCATGGAGCCTTTGACTTGCCCAGTTACACAGCCCTTTGCTTGTCCCTGTCATCACCATTTATCACATTCTGATCACATTCTTACCTGTGTATTTCTCTTACCTATCCTGACCCCTCACTAGAGCACTCTCATAGTGAAGATGCTCAATATATTTCAGAAAGGATAAACTGCTCATTCCCTGGATGACCACGGTGTGGATTCTGAGCCATGCCTACCCAAAGATTCCTTTTGCAGGGGCAACATTCCGAGGCATCGTGGTAAAGGCCAACTAAGTTGAAGAAGTCAATCAGAAAACCACAGTAGCTACCAGATGAATTATTGAAGGAAGGGAAATTTTAGTGGGAAGGGCCCAGGAGTGGAGGATTCCAGTGATTAAACAGGCATCAGCATGGAGGCTTCTGCAGTAGCTTGGGAGGGGGGAAGAAGAGTGTTAAAGGGATGAGTTCAGCCTTTAGAGCGTGAAGAACTTTTGGGCTCAGGGATACAAAGTCAGAGGGGTAGGCAGATATGACTGTCTGGCCCACCTGCCAGGATTTTGTATAATCTCTCTGCATAATGATTCTTGAAAATACAAACATTGCTGGGACTGACTGACAAGTATTGTTCCAGCGGGGAGAGCTGTCAGGGCAAATCAATCCAACTCTACCACATGCCTGTGTGTGGAACAGATATAATTTTGGCTGTTAGGGGATGTCAAAGCGAAGGCTGAACCGTATGTGTATTTTGAAGTGTGGTGCTCCTTCCAGTCTAACAGCTTGAAAGATTTCTGGGGCTTTCCCCCCTCAGCTTTTTTTCTACAAGAAGGTTTGAGAATTTAACTTAAATAGCTCTGCTGCTTTTATCTGCTGTGATATCCAGGTTAAATGGCTAGTCCTCGTTTGCTGCTAGAGCGTGCTGTATGAGGCATCTGAGTGGCTTTATGGGAGTCTTTGTCTTGTTCTTCACAGCACCAAATGCAAGACTGACAGGCTGAGCTTGAAGGCTCAGGATGACTTGTGCTTATAGACCCCTTGGGAATCCCTGAAAACCAGCCTGCTGCCGTGGTGACCTTGCATTGGGTTGAGGCCCTCAGAAGGTCGCTCACTCATCTCTCTTCTCTGGTTCAGAATTTTTCTCCCCCTCCTCCCCACTTCACTCTCTGTACCTTCCCCAGGATCTCTCCCACTAGGTACCTCCTCTTCCTTCCCTCCTTTCTTTTGTTTTATTTTTCTGCCTATTTAATTTCTTACCACCTATAATTCCCCTTAATTCACCAACACCCTGAACCTCAAAATCACCCCTACCGCATCTGCAGGGGCCACCTGCTCTCCCTAGACTGACTTCTCACACACAGTGGCAGTCTCCGTTTGCCCCTCAACGCCCTCCCCTCCCACTCAGGACTCTGACCAGAGCAGTCTGCCTTCTGCCAGCTCCAGGATCGTAATCTGTGGCCCCCTCTTCTGCCTCTGATTTGCGCATTTTGGCCTCATCCTCTATCTCTCCCTGTTTTTCCTAATAGTCATGATTAGTCGTTGGTAACATCTCTGTCTCTCTGGGGTCACATATTTGACCCCAGCTGCCCTGGCTGTGGACAGCACCTCCCACAAGAGTCAGTCATGCTGAGCTGTGTACCTCTGATAGACAAGGGGTGGAGAGGAAAGATGTGTGAGTGAGTCCAGGGTGCCTGTCCTGGCTCTGCACCAGCCTCCAGCAGGACGCTATGTTCTAGGGCTGCTTGCTGCCTCCACTCTCACTGCAGCTGGATGGCACTCTCTCATGATGTGTCCTGTCACTTCTCTCTGTGCACAGAGGTCTTCAGCAGATCCCCAGGACTCATGTACATAGTCCTGTACTCAGAAGTCAGCCACTCTGTGCAATGTGTAGGCTGCAGCAGACTTCAGATGCCACTTAGCCCCAACCCCCCTGACTTAGCCATGAGGAATTGGAGGCGCGGAGAATGACGTCTCTGGTCAGAGAATCTGTATTTATTAGTGCCAGAACGTCTCTAAACTACTTAGTGAGGTCGTCAAGGCCCTGTGTGATCCAGCCTCACTCTGCTTTTACAGCATGTTGCCAGTTCTCTTTAGGAAAACCCAAGAAAAATCACTATTTCCTAAACACAGCCTTGACTTTTCTTTCTCCTCACCTCGTTCTTTCCACGCCCCCCCTCCACACTTTCTATCCTCCAGTAAATGCCTATTTCCCACCATTGTTTTCTCTTTATCAATAACCCATCTATTTTTATATGTCTATAGTATTATTAATTTATAAAATAGTTTTAATTGCTTATTGTGCTCTAGGTCCGGAAATGGGTGAGGGGAAATTACACCTATTTGTCAATCCCATGCCCAAAGCATTTTTGAGTATGCCATAGATGCTAACGGCTGTGCACTCCTTGTGTAATGCTTTGGCCAAGGGTGGATTTTGTGTCATATGTTCATCTGTTGTTGAGTTCTGCTATGAGAAACATTCTTGGGAAACTCGTTTCTTACTCTAGGGACATTGTTGAGGATATTAATCATTGTGCCAGTCAGCATCCCCTGTGTAAAATCCATTACATATATTCCTTTGAAAACTGTCATGAACAATCTTCCTTTCTCTGTGCTTTTACTTACAAGTAGCCAAAATTTTGTAAGTGATTGTGTTTGCCCCTTGGCTTCTCTTGCCAGGAAGCTGAAACTCAAATTATGACTCAAGTTTAATAACTTTTGGGGACACTATAATTTGTTCATTTGCATTTCTACGTAAAGCATTGTCTTAGCTTTTTTCCTATTTCGTGTCTCCTGACTTGAGTTTTTTTGGTAAGTTTTTGTTTTACTCTGTGTCATATAAAATGCCTAAAATCTTTTTGTGAATGAAGTAAAGATGTGAGTAAATGGGACGATAGATATACGTACATGGAGTTTACAAGTTTCTTGAGAACAATGACTTATTTTACTCCTCCCTTTTTCTAGACCCTAGAAAAATCCCCAGGGATTTTTAGTGGGTTCTTAGGAAAGATTTATTGTATTAGGATGATAAAAATAGAACCATGATTCCCTAGATAGGCAAAGTCAAACTCACAGACCTTTTCTCTCTCACTTTGCTTTTCATACGAAGGCCAAGGAAAGGTAGTACGTAGTGGAAAGAATTCAAAACCTGTTACTCATTGATTAACCTCAAATGAGTTATTAGCATATCTGATCCTCTTCTTTTTTCTTTCCTATGAAAATGGAGGTAAGAATACCCTACCAGATGGCTATGAAGATTGATAACTCTTGTAAATCTCTTAGCATACTCCCTGGCCCATAATAGCAATCAGCACGTTAGGTACCCTCTTCTCTCCTTCCCTCTCTATTTTCTCATTTCATTGGAAATAGTCCTTGGGAAAAGATAAGTAAGTGGATTGCTCTATGACCACAAGTCAGTCAATTAGTTGTGGTGTCATCTGTAAAATAAATGTGACGATTGACCTCATTTGGAGGGATATGGAAATTAATTGATGGTAATGTGCATTGGGATTTTTTACTGAAAAGTACTTAAGAATAGCCCAGTTATTACACACTCTATTTCATCATTAATATTATTTGTGAATATTTGTCCTTTTCTTGCCCTCAAGTATTTTATATCTATGGTCTTAATTGCATTTATTTTCAGTTTAGTACCAAAGGGTATCTTAATACAAAATGTAGATGAAATTAAAAACATAATTTCCTTTGCACAAATTTATTTTTAGTAGGTGGATGGTTTCACCTGACTCAAGATGCTACTCCTACATTAAGATATCTAGTAAATAATTTTTATTACTTTTTTTAAATCATAGAATTACTGTATTTTAAGTTGAGTAATAAAATGACTGTAGTTTAAGTTAAGTAATAAAATTAGTGTAGTTTACGTCAAGTTCAAGTAATTTTCAAAGGATTTAACTTTTATCTTCCACTTTTCACACTCATACTTTATGCATGTTGGCAGTTTTCTCATGAAATTCTTCATTATGAGATATTTAGTTCATTTCAGAAGATAAACATGGATGTTTCAAGCATTTCTAGAAGAAAAGACATTAACTAAAAGGAATGCTTATTTTCACTTAGATGCCAGGAAACTCTCACTGTCTTCAATCCCAATTAGAGACTTATGTTCTGGAGTCCAAGGGTCATGCTTATGAGAGTCAGGGGAGCTAAGTCCTATCTAGTCTGGTCACCTTCTGGCCATACGGCCGTGGGATGGTCATATCACTGTATCCAGCCTCACTCACTGAGCTGTTGAACACAGGGGAGTTGATCTTGACGATCTTTGAGTTCTCTTTCTATCTCAAAGTCCAGTCCTTGGAAATAGAACTGTTTAAGACAGACTGTGCATTTAAGACTACAGGCGAAACTAAGAGAAAATTTCAGGAACTCCTAACACAGAACATTATCTTCGAGGGCATATTCTTCTTCATCTGTCTTGTCAAAACCTTAAAATACCTTTCTTTTGGATCGCAGGTCACTTAGATACTCAACAAACGTCTCAGTTTAAGATCCTTGCATTGAGGAGGTTATGTCCACTGGGCCAAGGGCTTTTTCGAAACCCTGTTACTGAGGAAATAGGAAAGACACATTTCCTATTTAAGATGATAAATGGATAAAATTACATTTATTTATTTTTTAAATTAGTTTTAGATTTAGTGGTAATAGATAGAGACATGGATGAATACTTTTCCTATTGCCTGTGTGCATATATATAGAACTCGTGCTTCTGAGAGGACTCTGTGCTAGGAATTCAACTTAAGCAACCTGAAGCGGCAAGCCTGTCTGTAAATTGATGGAGCTACTTGGTGACATTATGCATCATTTCAGTACTATGAAGTGTTGTTAATTCAAAATTAGAAATCTGTGCCGTTCTGGTACTCAAGAGACAAATGACCAAGTCTGCCACATTTCCACTCTGGAAAACTCTATCAATGACTAAGATGCCCAGACAGTGTGCAGACCATATGAGTTTGGTGGTGTGTTTGTTATAGCTCTCATTGAGACCTCCTTTTCGTTGGGCAGGGTGAATTTTGATGAGAAATTTTTCTATAAATTTTTTTTTAATTCAGATTAATATAAGGGTACAAATGATAAGGTTCCATTGTTTATATTTGTTAGGTAAAGTCTGAGTTGTAATTGAAGTCTCCACCTAGGAGGTACCGTTTTGAATTTTCCTCCAAATTCAGGAAATCATTTATGGTGAAATTTGAGCTCTTATTTATTTTTTTATTTTTTGCAGTTTTTAGCTGGGGCTGGATTTGATCCAGCACCGCCAGTATATGTGGCTGGCACCCTACTCCTTTGAGTCACAGGCATGACCCCTTATTTCTTTATTTTTTATTACACTTATTCATGTTGAGTTTGAGGTGATTTTACTCAAGTCCTTAAAGTAAAAAGTGGAGAATTGACTAGTCTCAGAGAAAGGAAGCATATAAGAATTTTACATGATGACACAAAGCTTATTTATCATGGAATCCTTACTAGGTGTGTTAGCTAGAGTCTGTAATCTCAGCTATTTGTGATGCTAAGGTAGGAGGATCACTTGAGGCTAGGAGTTTGAAACCAGCCTGAGCAACAGTGCAAGACCTTCATCTAAAAAAAAAAAATCATGGAATCAATTCTTAAGCTTTACTCAGAATGTTTTGTAAAAATCAGAATGTTCACAGGTCTCTTCAAAACAGTGATATTCAAAGTGCCAGTCCATAGTGAGATCGGAGTTTGTCTAGACTTTGAATCAGTGCATGACTTCCTTTAATAAGGTCTGACTCTCAGAAATCAGCCAAATGCCATGCCAACAGCTGAACCAAACCTAGACTCTTAGCGTCACTATTAAAAGATGTAGGAGAAATGGAAGTCTGTTGTGTCTATAGCTTAGACAAGCTCCACAACTTCTCTGTGTCTGGGGCAGGGAAGTGGGCAGGAAGGCACAGGTAAGGTGGAGAGGGGAAGTGTGAGCCAAGAGTGCAATGGGTGAGGGGAGTCCCTGAGATGTCAACAGGAGTGGGCAGAGGTGGTACAAGACAGTGGTTCCCAAAGATAGAGCTTCAGATAGCCGGGGCTCTAGCAAGAGGGACAGGGAGCAAGGGGCAGAAGGGAGGCGGGCCCTGCTATGTCTGGGCCAGAGGGAGAGGGAATGGCGCCCATTCGAGAGGGTAGAAGGGGGAACGGGATAGGTGTCCTCAGTGCATTTCCAAGGTTTTATCTGAGCCAGTGGAGGAGAGGGACTTTTCACGAGAGTTGGGGCAACGAGGAGTTTGTGGAGACACTGGCAGTGAGCCTGCAGAGCACCATGGCAGGGTGTTCAGGGGAGGTGAGGAGCTTTTGAGAGTTGGCAGGGAAAGCATGAGAAATGTAGGGTGAGAATCTGGATAACCAGGGACTTGGCAGTGGTGTTAGAGAGAAATGGGAAATGGGACAGCTTGGGATAAGTCCTGATGCTTTCTTGATACAGGATGGGATGAAATTCTTGGCTCAGTGATACAGAAGCTTCAGATTAGATGTCTACCCCTGACGTCTCAGAGTTTGGGCTGCTTTATCACCTATATACTGAATAGGGTTGTTGTCAGTTAACTGAGATAATATAGTACAACACTATCTGTCTGTGGGTGTTATTATTAAATATATTTTTTCAAAAATATTTGTATACTACCAATTGTATGCAAACCACTATGATACCTGTCAGGTATACAAACACAAAATGATTACCTATGCCCCTAAGTGGCCTTAGTCTTATAAAAGGAAATTTATTCTATTTAGAGAGAATACATTGGCAACAGGACACTATGCAAATAATTTGTGGCCTGAAGCACAACAAAACAAGTAAATGCAAATACAGTAAGAGAAAACTGGGTATAATCAATTTTAGTTTTGAAAATGATGAAATGGTAGCTTTAAAACTTACTTTCCACCAACTTTTCCCCTTGCATGGGACATGAAAAGAAAAAAAATATATAAATCAAATGCAAAAAATGTTAAATACTTGCCTTGGTCTGGTTAGACTGTGAAGTAAATCAAGTGGCAATTTAATTCCCACTGAACATGTGACAGCCAAGGAGTTAAATATTAGATTTAAATAGGGCTGCTAATTTTCTGCAAGAATTATATTTGTGTCTTCATATGGGCACTCTACCTAATGAACACATTTCTCTCCTCTTAAATTCAGATGTCACTACTGGAGCAAGAGAAATTAATATATGTTCTTATATTCATTGATATTGCTGCTCAGAAAAAGACCTTTTTATTTTTGTCACCCTGAGTTCCTAGAGGCTCACAGAGCCATTCTCAGCTCCAAACCATATGAATCATTAGAAAGAAAAAAATCCCATTAACGCAAAGCCTTAATCACCACTTGCATTTTATATAAATTTGTATCTAGAAAGAAACTGTGTAGGGTGTTACATCAATGAAGAATGGGTAAATAAACGATGGTATCATCCTTGCACAGAATATTATAAAGTTATAAAAGGGAAAGATTTAGTCCTACACACACAATGTCACAATGTAACTCAGTCTCAAGGCTATTGTTGGGTGAAATATGCAAGATATGGAAGAATTGGTATAGTTTGATTCCATTTATGTAAGCTTGAAAACAGGCAAAGCTGCGCAATCTCTTATGAGGGACATAATATTGGCAGTGAACTTGTAAAGGAAATGATTAACACAAAATTTAAGGTAGTGATTATTCCTGGGAGATAAATAGGGAAGTGGGTACAATCAAGAAAGAATATGGTTAGGCTCCTACTGTATTAGTGATATTCTATTTCTTTCTTTCTTTTTTTTTGCATATTTTGGCGGGGGGGCCGGGTTTAAACCCACCACCTCTGGTATATGGGGCTGGCGCCCTACTCCTTTGAACCACAGACACGGCTCTGTGATATTTTATTTCTTAAAGGAGATATTGATTTCCTAAGTATTCATTTTGTTACTATTATTATTATTTATACTACAGGAATATGCTTTATATTTCCTTTTGCTTTTTTCTAAGGCAGTTCACAATCAAGAAAAAGTTTTAAAGAAAAATTGTCAGATTGCACTCCGGTGATACTAAATCGTGTTTAGCACCTGAGGGATTGCCCAGGGCCTCAGGAGAGGTACGGGGCTCCCTCTTAACCTTGGACTCTTGCAGATGCGAAATGATTGGAGGATAAATCTGAATGCATATGAGTGGAGAAGGGGAGGACTTTGGTGCTCAAAGTGGGCCTAGACAGCTCTCTGAGGGAGTGAGAATTTGAACTGGACTTTGAAGGGTGGATTGAGCAGAGAGGAAGCCCAGGGATCATTTTAACTTTTTACTCTATTTCTCATGTAAATCAAGTCTCCTGTCTCGTTTAATATTTACAATTGAATTTACAATTGAAAAGAGACTTGGTGGGGTAGAAGAAAAAGCCTGGATTCTGGATTTAGATAGACTTAGGTCCAGATCCCAATTCCACTCCCAGATGGAATCCTGAACATTCCTACAGATGTTTTTCCACTTATAAAATTCAAAGAGGAGGGAATAGGCTTGTGCGAATGAAATGAGGGAACATCTGTGGCCGTGCATTGCAAGCTCTAGAGGGCACCGCAGTCTCTCTTTAATTCATTGCCACTCAGGGACAAGGATTTCAGAAAAGCACATGGTCAAGACCCAAGGGATCCCAGTGTTAAGGGGTAACATTTAATGTGCTGGGTGCACAGGCTGGCACTAGAGGTTTGTCCTCTACAGAATCTCCTTGTGTTTTCTCCTGTTAGTTCTGTCATCTCTCTGGTGTCCACCTTGTAGCCAGTGAGTTTCTTAGGATCCTTGACTGCTTTGCTGCCCTGGAAGGTGTCAGGATGAGTGATTTGAGCTAGTATTGCTCCAGACTACACAGAGAGATATTCTTCTTTCTCCCCCAGATTGACCTTTGGAGAGCTGGGACTGAGGCCTGAATTCAGAAAGGGGCTAAGAAAGCCAGCTTCTGGCACAGTCTAGGTATTTCTGGTCCAAGCAAAAGAAGTCACCGGGCCCCGCCATGGTCTGGCCTAACTCACAGAAGGGGTGAGGCCAAAGCTTTAATTAACACTGCCCAGATCTTGCATTTTTCCCTTGTGTCCTTTAAGCCTATCTCACTTAAGGAGTCTGAGATGGCTTAAGAAAGAAATAGGGATTCATGGCTCTCTCTCTGCCTTGCCCCCCAGACACATGACTAACAAATACATGTGAAGACTGATTTAAAGAGGCTTGCCACTAATGTTAATTCTTTCTCATTTCTCCCCTTCCCTGGTCTGTAAAGTTCATCAGTGATACTTTGTAGCCAACAGCTTAGGCCCCTACTATAGTCCTATCAAATACAGTCATTGCATTCTGGAGAGCAAGCTGATGAAACCTCCTTCCAAAGGCTGAGAAGATGGACAATGAGCTTCTCCTTAGATTCACTGTGTGCAGAGGAGAGAATGTTGGCCTGCAGGCTCAGGTGTAGGCTGTTGACTCCCTGCCTTCCGCCTTTGCCTTGGCACGCTTCAATTCCAATTTCCATTTTGTCTTTGTTTTACAGTTGTTCAGCACATCAAGCGACATAACATTGTTCTGAAAAGGGAGCTAGGCGAAGGAGCCTTTGGAAAAGTTTTCCTAGCTGAATGCTATAACCTCTGTCCTGAGCAGGACAAGATCTTGGTGGCAGTGAAGGTAAGAGAACATTCCAGAATGTCTCATTGTCTGTGGTCACACTAATGTGTGGAAGTTTTATTTTATTTTATTATATTTTAGTGGCCAATCCAGGAGAAAACTATGTCTGCTACGGTGGATTTATTCAAATTCCTCTAATTAGGCTGGGTATAGTGGCTCATACCTATAATCCTAGCACTCTGGGAAGCCAAGACAGGAGGATAACTGGATGTCAAGACCAGCCTGAGCAAGAGCAATACTCTGTCTCTTCTAAACATATGATAGTAAAAATTAGCTGAGCATTGTGGCAGACACCTGTAGTCCCAAGCTGCTGGGGAGGCTGAGGCAGAAGGATCTCTTGAACCTAGGAATTTGAAGTTGCTGTGAGCTAAGCTGACCGTATCATATGCTAGCCTGTGCAACAGAGTGGACTTTATCTAAAAAATAACCAAAAACAAACAAACAAAAATGAATTCCTTTAACTAAAGGGCAGTGGGCAGGATATTTGGAGCATATTAAGCTGTCAAAGGTCCTTCTGGGAAGGGGGGCAATCGATCAGTCTGCAGGCTACAAATAGCTCTGAGCTATTCTTCCCGGTCCATGCTATCTAAATTCCACATGGGAGTCAGCGGGGTCAAACAGAATCCAACTAGCTCAGTCCTGAAAAATCGAACTTGTCTTTGCAGATTGCCTGGCACTTGTGCCAAGCTCAGCTGCAGCGTTTCTCAGGTTCAGTGTAGAGGGAGAACTGTGGACTTCAGTTACCCTGGTAGCCTCTGCTCCACTCAGTTCTCTCCCTCTTCCTTCCCAGTCCTTTCCAAGGCCCCATAGGGCACACATGATCCATCTGGGCTGGGCAGCATCTCCTGTGGATTTCACCACCCTAGGAGAGATGGGACACCTACTAAAATAAACAAGTCTAAAAGTCCCTTATCATAGACATAGCCTCGTAAACTCCAAAAGGAACCCTGGTATTCAATAAGATAAACATTATTTTTGAAAAGGATAACATTTCCACTGAGTTGTCTGAAACATAAGAATTAACAAAAATAGCGCAAACAACTTGAGCAGATATTTTATATATGCATTGTCAAAATTAAAAAAAAATTCACCAAAGTATCGGGTGATATATATAAAACACTTAAAAGAAGCATATATTTAGAAAATGAATGGAGTGCCAAGTGAATATGGACATTTCACCAAAATGTGAATATGGACAATTGAATAAAAAGTGAATATGGACAATTGTACCAAAATGTAACTTCTTGGTTTAATATAAGACGATTGAATTTTTATTGTCTTCTATATCTGCCAAATAGGGGACATTTGTATGAATGGCATTTGTTTACTAGTTATAACTAGGACAACGTCTCATTTTTATAAATCAAGTGATACTTAGCATTAAAATCTTTCAGGTATACCTAATGAGGAATTGAGGAGAGATATAAAATTATTCTTGGATTTACCCGTCCTAAAGACTAAATGGTTTCTGTTAGATTTCATCCCAATGGAAAAACTATGCATTTGCTTTCCTTGTCCTTGAAAGAAACCACCAGGGTGGCATGATACTCCTAAACTCTGAGAGTAGCCTCCTAAAAGCCACGCATTGGGGTTAATAAAGGACAGAGCTTCCTAGGGATGGCCAATGTAAAATATATCAAGTAAACATGGACCTCCCAGGATAGACAAATGGAGGGGAAGAGTAGATAAGGGGTAAGGAGAAGATGATAAGGTTGAATGGGATAGAAGGTGGTCAAGGAAGGAACCTGAAGTGATCCCAGGGATGTTTATTTTTTTATTTTTATTTACTTTTTTTCCTAGTTTTTGGCCAGGGCTGCATTTGAACCTGCCACCTCCAGCATATGGGGCCAGTGCCCTACTCCTTTGAGCCACAGGCACCACCCTCTGGGATGTTTAATTGCTAGGATTGAACTACATCTTTTCTTTCATTTATTCAAAAAGTTTTTTTTTTTAAGCACAAAATGTTCAAAACATTTGACAGTGTTATGTCTTTAGTCTTTGCTTGCTTCTTTTGCTTTCTTTTTTTTTTTCCTTTTGGTTAGATTGGACCAGAAAGTGGCTCTATTTTTTTTTTTTTTTTTTTTGAGACAGAGCCTCAAGCTGCCACCCTGGGTAGAGTGCCATGGCATCACAGCTCACAGCAACCTCCAATTCCTGGGCTCAAGCAAGTCTCCTGCCTCCACCTCCCAAGTAGCTGGGACCACAGGTACCTGCCACAACGCCTGGCCATTTTTTGGTTGCAGCCGTCATTGTTGTCTGGCGGGCCTGGGCTGGATTCGAACCCGCCAACTCAGGTGTACGTGGCTGGTGCCTTAGCCCATTGAACCACAGGTGCCGAGTGGCTCTATTTTTATCAATTTATAGTCTGATTAAATGTTACAGCTGGAAAAATCTTAGGGAACGTCTAATCCTAGCCTAGCCCTGTGTTATAGATAAAGAAACTGAAGACCCTGGATTCATATTCTGGACCCACATTTTGATCCTTGGAGGCCACTCTAGAAGCTAATTAGGCCTTCGGACTTTGGCTTTACTTCATAGTATCACAAAGTGGAAATTTATGAATGTGACAAAATCTTGCAAGAATAGGGAATCCTAGATGGTAGCATAGAAATAGCTGAAAACCCTCAGCCAGACAAAAAGATACATATAAAAAAATTTCTCAGTGGGTATAATCGTTCATCTTAGTACCATTGCTTATCCTGTACCTACTTCTCTGTACCTCTTGGAGAGGGCGTTGCATAGCTAAATCCAGCTATGTGTTATAGTTCCCTCTAAAACATGCTGAAATAGGACTTCAGGGTTTGGACTACTAACAGTGAAGGGTTAGTTGTTGACAGCAATGTTCAGCCACTGGTACCTGGGCTGGCCTGGAAAGAGACCATATGATGTTCCACTTTCTTGTCCACTACGAGCTTCTATTTGGATATATTTCCCATCACCACTGTCAGTGAGGCCACTCTGGTTTAAATTTCAATTACACTTCTACTCCCACCTCTGCACCCGACCCAAGACCTAGGCTTTACGTAATACCTACTTTTGCCAACTATGTGTTTGCAAATTAATGACCTATGATGAGTGTCTTTTCTTTAATCAACATAGCTTTTTAGTGGGGGGGGATTTGATGCTTTGTCAAATCCTAACTTTCTTTTGCTAGAATTCCCTCCTAGTTGAAATTTATAAAAAACTATCATCTCAATAGGGTGGACAGAGTGCATGCAGAATACAAGTTCATTCTAACTTCATGGTCACGAGCCTGAGAAAGCTCATGTCTGTGACTCTGCATGTGAATTTTTTTGTTGAAATTGGAGGGTTTGCTTGTGTTTGCTAGAATAATTTTAAGCTTCTTAGAGGAGGTTCATTTCAACTGTTTTGGATTCAATGGCTGCAGCCTCATACTGGACACAAGCTGGAAGGTGACCTGGATCAGAATAACCTTTCACAGAACTGCCTCTTGCCAGCTTGACCTGCTCATTTTCAGGGCTTTGGGCCAATTGAAAGTGTATTTAAAGATTATCCGAAGGAGCCTGGAAGGAAAATGTCTATGGTTCAGCCCTGACCACAAAAAAGGTATATTTTAAGTAATGAAACAAACTGAAGGCAGTTTCAGGGACTGCACAGCCTCTCACCTCTGTGGAGTGGCTGCTGGGCTCACTCCTCTCCCACTGCAGGCACCGAGGGATGTTTGACAGCCTTTCTGCTGTTGCTTAGCAACGCCTGCAGCATTGATTATGCATGCTAAGAAATAGCAGCCATTGTCCTTTTTCCTTCTCTAGAAGGAGCTGACTCTGGGTTGAAATCCAAGCCTTTACATTCAGATTGACAGATGTCAGACTCCTGTAAATTCTGGTGCCAATGATTTCAGAGCTTTGAGGGATCCATAGGAAACCGTTTAGGATGGAAGTGATCCTAGGATTTGAGTGCACACTAAGGGTGCATGGGGCCCAGCAGGCCTCTCCTGTGAGAGAACCTGCTTGTTTGGATCCAACTAGATTGCTCTTTTCTTACTATTTCTGGATGACCTTCATTTTATAGAGGAGTGGATTTGTCAGCCATTTTTTCCTTTTACACTGAATTACAATCAAAGAAATCATAGAGAGGATGAGGAGCCGAGAAACCAGTCTTTGATCAAATGGAACTACTTTACCTTTAAGTAAGTCAATTACCAAGGAAACGCTTCATGGCAGTTTCCCTACATTAACTGTAGACACGTTAGCTATTTTTGGCTCTATCCAACCTGCATTTTAAGAGTTACAATTCCTACACCGTTCCCTTGTAGTACGAATGTGCACTGATGTTTGTTTTTTAAATATAGCCACAAGTGTGCTTTGTGGGATTCATGTTCCCTCCTCTTTTCCCCCACTAACTCAGAAGTATTTCTAGAGACATGAAATGTGGAAAATGAGAGAGACCTTGGAATTTGTATATATAACCCAAGCCTCATGTTTTATAGATGAGAAAATCAGGACTCAGGGAAGTTAAGTGAGTTTCTCAAGGTGTAAGTTAAAGCCAGTTGGAGATACTGCTCAGGAAGAAGACTTGGCAAAATAAAAAACAGTGAAATCTGAATTTGGCAAGTACTTTCTTTGGGATATAACATAGGATTTTTGCTTTTCATGTTTCTGAATTCCTTCTTTTCAATAGAAAAAATGATGTTGTTTTTCTCCACCAAGAGTTTTGGAAAAGTTAAATGATAGACCCTCTTGCACATCACTCCAAAGAAGGCCAAAAGTAGCATCTAACATGCTGTTGCCAATTCTATGTTCGGATGGCCCCTGCTCCACCCCTTGGTCCAAGTGACTCTCACGCATCCATGAACTCTCAGTTCAGTTTTCCCTCCTTGAGAAGATTTCCCTCTTAGATGTGCTCATGCCCTCACCTAGGTCAGATCTCCATATCATATGCTATTAAAACATCTGTACTTGTCCTTTATAGCATTTATCATAGTTTTTAAATTATGTATGTGTTCGTGGGCTTCTTTAATGAATGGTATTGAATGTCTGTCTTCACTGTTAGAGCAGCATATTCTCCAGTGTGGGAATCATGCCTTTTAAATATGATTCCTAGTATTTAGTTGGTAGCATCCAATATATGCTTGTTGAGTGATGAGAGGATGGAGGGATGAATGGATAAACAAGGAAATAATAACTCTTCAAGAAAGTTAAGACTTGACAATTGGCATTTCTACGTAAAAAAGAATATGATGATTTATTGATAGACAGCCTTTTTTTAGCTGTGAGCACCTATAAAGATGATATATATCGAATAATATAATCTAATGAAAAATCATCTTAGAAATGATTACTTTTCTACTTAGACACAGGTATATAGAGCTTATTATTGACATTCTTTAGCTTAATTTCCCCACTTTGTCAATAGGGAATGGGAATCCAAAGAAGGCAAATGACCCAACCAAACTCATGTAGCTCAAATGAGGTCCTTCAATGTTAGACCTAGGACTATACCTCAGTCCAGTGCTCCTTTGGGCAGCAGAATTTCATTTATTGAATTCTACAGATAACCTAGTAAATCAAATTGAGGATATTCAACACAATGCCACTCATCAAAGAATGTAGGGGAGTATGTTAATTGTGCTCATCTGTGTATAAGCATAAGAGGCACTTTCATATTTTTCCCCAAGTAGAAATTTAATTCAAGTGACTAAGTGAAAATAAGGAAAACTGGATTCCTGAAGGAGTGTTTTGGCCTCAGGGGAATACAAGCAAAACATCATATTTAGCTTTCATAAAAAGAACAATATCATGTTCATTAGAAACTCAACTGGAGCTGGTTTAAGCAGGCAAGGACACTGACTTTTCTGGACTCCTAGAAAAGCTTGCTGCTAGCAAACCCAGCTTCTGGTATCCTAGTTTCAGGTACTGCTGGGTCCAGGAAATCAACAATTCTCCTGTCTTTCTCTCTCTTTCTCTTTGTCTTCATCCTTTGACACTTCTTTCTTCTATATTGGCTTCATTCTCAGGGAGGTTCTTTCTACATTGTGCTAAAAGCTGACAGCAATGGTTGTGGGCTGCAATCCTGCCATCCTAACAACCCAAGAGTTAAGCAGAAATCCAGGCTTACTCACACTTGCTCATCTTTGCTATGTCACCGATCTGCCCAGGGAAATGGAAGGTTCTGATTACCCAGGCCCTGGTCACACACCCAGTTCTGGAAATGGAAGAGTGGGTTAAATCTACCCAACATATATGGGCTAAATGTAGGAAAGTATTGGCTGCCTGGAAGACTATTAGCTATGTTGTAGCCAAACAAGGGGGTAAGAGATCTGGCAGGAAGAAATGAAAGATGAGCAACTCAAGTGGGAACTACAGGGTAACCAGGCCTCCCTGTAAGTGGAACAGCTCACTCAGGACCAAGGCAGCCCCACTGACTGTCATCTTCTCAGCAGTGGGTGGACTTTTAAAAAATAGCCAAAAGCATGCTCATGGATAAAATCAAGCAGAACAAGTGGTCAAGATAAGCACATGTTGTTCCTCCTCTGTGACAGGGATGCAAAGTTTAGTTTGGATCTAACTAAACTAACCCATTTGGGGAGAGCAGAAGGGATATAACAAGCCCAGTTTCCATAACTTCAGGGATTTTCCTCTGGGCTCCCCTGCTAATGCCTTTTCTGTACCCTAATATATATTTTTTCATTTCAGATTAATATGAGGGTACAAATGATTAGCTTACAATGTTTGCATTTGTTAGGTAAAGTCCCTGTTGTAATTATGCCCCACACCCAGGAGATGTACCAGATATCCTTACATCATGCCCATTAGGTAGGAGCACACCAGGCCTCCTCCCTCCACCCCTCCCCTTTCCCCCAACTTGAATTGAGTTTTTCTCTTGTGTGCTCCCTAATATTTGACAGTGACCTCACACTGTTTGTGACTCATATTCTCATTCTTCAATAAGAAAAATACTATGGGCCCTGTTATTCCAATCAGTCATCTGTAATGCCACTTAGTCTTCATACCAGGACACCTCTGTGCAACCCATTCATCTAAGGTGGCCATATGGTGCAGAAGAGGCCACCTTGGGGAAAGGATGCAACTAGGGTGACTTGTCTCAGAATCTGGACAAGGACAGTAGAAAGCTCATTCTCCCTAACTCTGTCTGAAACAGTGAAAAAATTCCTAGATGGAAAAGAGCACTAAGAGCTCATTGACTCAAGTGCTCTCCTCAGCAAGTTTATTTCTCAGACAGATGGCTATTCTCATTCTTGCTTCTTTTTTTTTTTTCTTTTACGATAGTCATCGTGTTGGTGCTCACCTCTTCTCTGCTTCCTTCCCACCTTTCCATTCCCTTTTTTTCTTTTTTTTTACTGTTTTTATTATTAAATCATAGCTGTGTACATTAGTGCAATCAAGGGGTACAATGTGCTGGTTTCATATACAATCTGAACTATTTTCATCAAACTGATTAACATAGCCTTCATGGCATTTTCTTAGTTATTGTATGAAGACA
>CAUYON010154397.1:0-16297 GCA_963573935.1 Arctocebus calabarensis
GTAGCAAGAAAAGATGTCATAAATGTCTTAATGCTGTAATTGGATAAATGAGGGGAAGGCTATGTTGATTAGTAGGATGTAAGCACTCCAATTTGTACAAATAATCAACATATTGAATCCCATAATGGCATAAATGTATTCATGATCTATGTACAAATGACTTAAAAAAAAAAAAAAAAAAGAAATGTCATCATAGAGGTGGGCAGGAGCCAAGATACAGGTCTTGCAGGCTACAGTTGAGAATGGAGACCTGATGCTCAGCACAACTGAAATCTATCGAGGAGTCTATGGTTTGGGATAGGCACAGGATGCAGTGTCACCTGACTGCTCTCCTTCATTTAGTGCTGGCAACGTGGGCTCAGTGTCTCCCTCCTCCCTGCCTGGCTTGCATCTCCTCAAGTTCCCAGAACTTGAAAGCCCTCTAGGCTTCAAGTATAGATGCTCATGGAGCAGTGCGTGGGTTGCACATGTTACTGGTCCGATGCAGTCCACTCAGGCTGGTCTGCACAAGGCAGATGTGCTTAATTGACTCTTCTGGCCTGCACAGGCAGCAGAGCATAGGCCCTGGAGGAGACTACATGTGTTCAAATCCTTACACTGTCACTTACTAGCCGTGTGACCCTGGAAAACTCATATCACTTCTATGAACCACAGTTTCCGCAACTGTAAAAAGGTGTAAGAATGATATACGTATACTTCCTAGGGCAGCTGTGATGATTCGGAGAGTGAATTTGAAGGCAATCGTTCAGCCCTCCACCGGGCACCTAATGAGCACTGCATGAAGCCTTGTAGATAAGCGGCAGGCTAGTGTCTTTGATTCTGAGACTGGGGTGAGTTAACCGATGAGCAAGGGCTGTATACATCACAGAACCCTGAACACAGGGCGGCTGTTGCTGTGGCCATGATCACAGTGCACATCAGGATCACAGTGCACACCACTGAGCCACTGGATGCAGGTTCTTCCCTCTGCCTTGAAGAATTGCCAAGACTTGTCAATCTGACCTCCTAAATCCTTCTCAAACCTGTTCCTTCCTCCACTCACTGGCACTTTCCCAAATCAAAGCCCTATTCTTCTCACCAAAACAATTATATACCTCCTACCTACTGTTTTTCCTCCTTCAGATCTTGCTCCCTTGCAATCCAGCCTCCACAGGGTCACCAGAGTCATCTTCTAGATACACAAGTCAGATCCGCTCACCCTCTGCCTCAAACTGCCAGGATAAAATGCCAGTTTCTCAGCTTGGCAAACAAGGACTCCCCAGTCTGGCCCCAGCCTCCTCTCCATTTCACCCATGCCCCTGCCTTTAGAAGCACCATGCACCTGTTTCTTCGCTCTGGAAGGCCTCTTTCCCCTACCCCATCCTCCTTTCCACCTAGGGGAGGTGTACCTGTGCTCCTAGACTCTCTGCCACATTTCCCCAATTTCACTTGACTAAATGGGTCACTCCTTTGCCCACGTCTCCCCCCACCCCCGCCGACTCTGTCTTCTGTCTGTTGGTGCACATGGGTCTTCCTTCTTACTAGATGGTGAGGACAGAGGAGACAGCCTTATGAGCAGAGCCACATTGTCCATCATCGTAGCCCCATGAACATAAACGCTAGCAGAGCCCAGTCGGGTCACACTAAGGAGAGAAGCAGGCACAGGATGGCGCCTGTGGTGAATCGGGGAGCTCCATGCCCACTCACATGGGGGAAACACTCCTCAGTTTTAGCTGATGTGTCTATTTGGGCCAGATTTTATTTTATAAAATGTGCATTGGCCCCATCAAAGTACTGATGTCATACTTTTGAAGAACTTGAAAACATAGTTCTTCGTTTGATATGGAACCAGAAAGAAAACCTCGAATAACCAATGCAACTCGAAGAAATGAAAACAAATCTGGAAGTATCACGTCACGTTACCAGGCTTCAGGGTATACTAAGAGTCTACAGTGATCAAAACAGCATGGTCCTGGTAACAAAATAGAGACATAGATCTATGGAATAGAATGGAGAACTGAGAGATGAAATCAGCCATGTTTCGCCATCTGATCTTTGATAAACCAAATAAAGGCATATAGTGGGTAAAAGAATCCCTATGGTTAGAAAACTGTAGAAAACTGAAACTGGACCTGCACCTCTCACTACTTATAAAAATTGACTCATGATGATAAAAGGTTTAAATTTAAGACATGAAACGATAAAAGAAAGTGTGGGGAAAGCCCTTGTTGATATCAGCCTGGGAAAAGATTTTATGTAGGAGCTCCCCATGCCAATTGCAGCAACGCCAGAAAATGAATGAATGGGACATGATCAAGCTAAAAAGCTTCTGCACAGCTAAAGGTACAACAACTAAAGCTAACGGACAGCCTTCAGAATGAGAAAAGATATTTGCATATTACAAATGTGACAAAGCCTTGATAACTCAAATTAATCAACAAAAAAGAGCTAACAATCCCATCTATCACTGGGCAAGAGACATAAGAAGAATAGTCTCTGAAGAAGACAAATGGCCAACAAACACATTAAAAATGCTCATCGTCCCTAGTTATCAGAGAAATGCAAATCAAAACCACCCTGAGATATCGCCTAACCCCAGTGAGAAAAGCCCACATCACAAAGTCCCTAACCTGTAAATGCTGGAATGGATGTGAAGAGAAGGGCTTTCATACTGCTGGTGGCATTGCAAACAAATACAGCCTCTATGGAAAGAAGTATGGAGAATTCTCAAAGAACTAAAAGTATACTTTCCATTTGATCCTGAAATTGCATTACTAGGCATTTACCCAAATTAAACAAAAACAAAAATCACTTAACCATAAGAACATATGCACTAGAATGTTCATCACAGTTCAAGTCACAATTGCCAAGACATAGAAGCAACCCAAGTGCTGATCAACCCATGATCAATTAAACAGTGGTATATGTATACCATGGAGTACTATTCAGTCATAAAAACGATTAAGACTTTACGTCTTTTGTATTTACCTGGATAGAGTTGAAGAACATTCTTTTTAGTTAAAATATCACAAAAATGGGAAAGCAAGTATCCAATGTACTCAATACTAATATGAGACTAATAGATAAACAATTACATGCCCATACTTGGAAAAAAAAAACACAATTACATTCAAGCAGGGGGGAAGGAGAAAAGGGAAAGAGGAGAGGGAGGAGGGAGAATGATTGGCCAGCTCTTACCTAATGGGCTCAAAGGAAGGGTATACAGCACAATCACCTAGGTGAAGGTCTCAACTACAACTTGAACTTTACCTAGCAAATGCAAACAATGTAGCCCAATCATTTGTACCCTCATATGAATCTGAAATTAAAAAATGCATTGACAACTAACTTAAATTATTTTAAAAACAGCACAGAATATGTAGCACCCGTAGCTAGTAGGTAGGGCACCAGCCACATACACCAAGGTTGGTGGGTTCAAACCCTGCCCAGGCCAGCTAAAACAACAATGACAACTGCAACAACAAAATAAATAGCTGGGTATTGTGGTGGGCACCTGTAGTCCCAGCTACTTGGGAGGCTGAGGCAAGAGAATTGCTTAAGCCCAAGAGTTTGAGGTTGTTGTGAGCTATGACAACACAGCACTCTACCCAGGGCGACAGCTTGAGCTCTGTCTCAAACAAAACAAAACAAAACAAAACAAAGCAGTGCAGAACATTAAATCTGGCCTTTAGGCCACACTTGATCTTTCAGCCTATCATTTTGCAAACTCAGAACTTACTTTCTGTGTGGAATGAATGAATGAATGAATGAATTTTTCTGGATTTGAGTTTCTTACAGCTACTCTAAATTTCAAAGGTTGGGGAAGTTTATGCCTATTCAGTTCAGTTGCTACGTGGTTTGCTTTCTTTGGTGTAAGGGCATGAAAGTCAACATCAAAAGTTAAGTTTTTTCTTTGTTTTTTTTTTTGAGACAGAGTCTCAAGCTGTCACCCTGGATAAAGTGCAGTGGCATCGCAGCTCACAGCAACCGCAATTCCTGGGCTCAAGCAAGTCTCTTGCCTCCGCCTCCCAAGTAGTTGGGACCACAGGCGCCCGCCACAACACCCGGCCATTTTTTGGTTGCAGCCGTCATTGTTGTTTGGCGGGCCCGGGCTGGATTCGAACCCGCCAGCTCAGGTGTCCGTGGCTGGCGCCTTAGCCTGTTGAGCCACAGGCACCAAACCAAAAGTTAAGTTTTTACTTTTCTCTCAGAATGAAGCCCAACTTTTTGCACTTGGCAGCTCTAACAGTATCACATTTCCTGGGCAGCCCACAGGCCTTGTGAGCAGGGTTCTAACCTCAATTGTGGTGACATCCCCTCTTTGAGATGTGGGTCACCCCAAAAGGAAGGGAGGGACGCGGAAGCCATAGAACTTTTTTTTCCAGTGGTTGACTTGCTTAGTTTGGTAACTTCTTGTAAACAAACTGTGCAGGGATAACAACGGCTCCATTCTTGCCAACTGCCCTACACCCCAGCCCACCCAGCTTAGCCCCAATGGGAGAGGTTGGAGGCAATACTGAATTACAGGCATCAAGGACTCAAATTCCTTTTAGGCCCTGGCTCCCTGTCTCTGGGATTCCTATAACCAGCTGCAGAGTGGGGGTGGGGCAGTTGCACTTCCTGTAGGGCTGGGACAGTAGACTTGAGCTGAATAATGCCCCATTCAGGACTCAGGTACTCATTCCCCCAGCTGCTGGGAGTGCTGGTTGATGGTTTGCAATTAGGTCCTTCTTCAAGGTAATGCTTTTTTCTGGGGGGCACCTGAATCCAAAATCTAGTCAGTAGACTTGTGGAAGGGCCTCCCCAGAAAGGCCCAGCTGCCTGGCCTTGATTTGGGCCATCCTATCTCCAGAGCTCCTCATGGGAGGGCCTCAATTCTTCAATGAGACTACATCACAGTTCAACTCCTGCCTCTGACCAGTCTTTCTTGTCTTAATCCCACACAGGTGCTGTGCTGTTGGAGAAGGCAGCCTCCCACAAACTTCTTGCATGCAAATCTCTATCTCCAAATGTTACCTGGAGAAGTCAGCCTATGACAGTCCCTGCCTTGGCCCCTTTTGTCTCATTGCCCTTTCTCCTTTGGTGACCACAATTACTGCAAAAGCTTCCATGATCACCTTAGGAGGATGACCCCCAAACCTTTCTGTGGCCATGGCCACTCTCCCAGTCTGCCCACTTGTATTTCTTAGAGCCCAGTGGACATCTTCACCTGGGTATCCACATTTTTCTTGGCCTCAACTTTAATTCAAAAACAGAACCCTCTCCCACTACCCTAATCCCTCTTTTTCCTGACTTCTCTATTTCTTTCTTTCTTTCCTTTTTTCTTCTTTTTTTTGAGACAGAGTCTCACTATGTCGCCCTTCATAGAAGGCCCTGGTGTCACAGCTCACAGTAACCACAAACTCTTGGGCTTAAGTTATTCTCTTGCCAAAGCCTCCCAAGTAGCTGGGACTACAGGCGTCTGCCACAATGCCCAGCTATTTTTTTGTTGTTGTTGTTGCTGCAGTTGTCATTGTTGTTTAGTTGGTCAGGGCTCGGTTTGAACCTGCCACCCTTGGTGTATATGGCTGGCACCGTAACCACTGTGCTAAGGGCGCCGAGCCTGGGCTTCTCTATTTCTGTTAATGAATCCCAAGCTGGAGACCTCAGCATCATTCTGGGAAGCTTCTTGCTTAGAAACTTTGGGCATCCCCTTGTTGACCCCAGAACACAAGCCTGCGCTCCATCTCCTTGCGTTCAAGGACTTCCCTGTTGACCCCAACCAGTCTGAATTCCTGTCAACTCTCTAGTCCAGAGTTTCTTAAAATTGCTATGGCTTAGATTCCTTTGGGAAACTTATGGGCTCCTTCTTGGAGTATTTTTATGAGCATAACATAAAGTACATAGGATTACAAAGGAAGTCAATTGTATTGAGAGTTTTCAGTATGTATGTTTTAAAATTTGAAATATAGTAATATACGTTTCATTATTAACACATTAAGTAACATGATATTTGGCAGGTCCAATAACTGTCATGACTGTGAAGTAGTTGCGAGTGGAATGGTAATTTGAGATAATTCCAGCAGCAATGAGATATAAAAATATCTGCGGTTCCTACTGGAGACAAAGTCACAGGTACCACTAATGCTGCTGTAGTGTGATGCCTGTGTTCATAATGTAAGGAAAGCTAAATTTCAATCAGGGGTTAGAGAAGATAAAGTTGTAATTTTTTTCCCTTCTAAGTACATGAACTCCTGGTCAAGCACCTCTATGCTATGGGGAGTCTATACAGTAGCCCATATTGGATATTCACACTTTTCTGAACAAATGTCATGCATCCTATGTCCACCCTGGCTGATGCTGGGAAACTGGCACTCAGGCACTGGGCCAAGTCGGCCTCACTCTCCGTGTACATCCTCTGCTACAAGTTGGTCTGGGTTGAGGCCTAGAGCGGCATGGTTCACTGCCTGCCCATGGGTGGCTCCTGGAGGATGTCTTCCCTGGCTTTTCTCCCCTCAGGTCCCAGGCTCTGTCGGAGCAACTTTACATGTCTCCATTAGCCCAACCAAGATTACTGATGGGGTAGCTTATGGTCATCAGGTTGGTTATGGAGCATCTAGTTGAAAAGGTTACCTTCACAGTGCCATTTGGGGCTGTGGAGAAGCCACTACCCTGCTAGGGCCCTCCTCCTGAACCCTGGCAGCTGGGAAGTATCCGGCTCTCGGACTTATAGGGTGCTCTCTACTCTTATTTTGCTACCAGATGCAAAATGTCCTGCAATGCACAGGACAGTACTGTACAATGGAGAATTGTCCTACCCAAAATGATCATTGTGCCTTTGATGGGAACTATAGAGTAGGCATACTCTAGCTGTCTGTATAGTGCCTCAGTGGTCCTTGTTGGCCCGGGATGCCAGCATCACAGCCAACTGATGAGCAGTTCTCTTGACTCTTCCTAGTCCCCTTTGGCCTGAAATCCCAGGGACCTTTACAGCTAGGATTGGAATTGAGCAGCAGATGTATAGAATGGTGATAGGATCCTCCCAACTATGGCCACTATAGCCATCAGTTCCAAATCCAAGCTTTGTCAGGCCTTTGCTAGGTCAAGAGGAATTATCTGGGACTGACCGCTGCCACTATGGAGGGAAGAGCTGGGAGACAGCTACCTCCTCAAGGTGCTGGTGGCCTGGGACCCTTGTGGCTCTGTCCTCTGGGAAGGAAGGCCCATCATAGGCAACATCTTCTTTGCAACTGGAGCTAGGGAGTGGGAACTACCACCCAGGTCAGGACAATGTGCAAACTCCTGCTCTGCATTCGTGAGCGAGCCATTTCCAGGTAGGAGCTGTCATGAGTCATCCTGCCCTGCTCCTCATTTCCATCACTTTCTGTGAACCAGTCTAGTCTCCTAAAAATACCTGGTCCCCAAATCCCAAGCCAAAATGCTCAAGGAAATGCCTGGAGCCCATGATTAGCAGAGAATTGGCTTTTGTTAGTTGGACCTGTATTCTGATGAAAGAGATTAGTCACTTATTGAAAAAACAATATCCTGTGACTTTTAAATTATATCTCCTAAGAATAATGAATACTTATATAAGGCTACTTATTACAGTACTTTATACTTTATAAAACTATATTAAGTTTAAGCATACAAATTTGCTGGTATTCAAATGCTTTGGGCAATTTCATTAGGTTCAACCTAATACATTTTCTCATTTATTCCTTACCACACTACTGAATAGATATTTTTAGCCCCATTTTAAAGAGTAGAGTACTAAATCTTGGAGAAGTGAAGTGACTTTTTGTTTTTAAATTTTTTTTGTGGCAGTTTGGCCAGGGACGGGCTTGAACCTGCCACCCTCGGTACATGGGGCTCTACTCACTGAGCCACAGGCGCCGCCCCAAGGTGACGTAACTTTTGACTAAGGTTATACAGGTAGGAAATAGCAGGTTGAGACCTGAACTAAGTCTGTCTGATGTCAACCCTCATGTTGGTAAGATGATTACCTCAGAGGTAAGATGATTCATCCCAGAAGACAGAGGCAAGGCTCTGAAACCAGTCTCCTAGCTTACCCCCAGGAAAGCCCTGGTTGGTTTTACTCATCATCTTTTCTTAGTTTTGGGGAGATCAGTGGGTACATAAATGCCTGCTTTTATGGTTGCAGCCGTCATTGTTGTTTGGCGGGCCTGGGCTGGATTCGAACCTGCCAGCTCAGGTGTCCATGGCTGGCACCTTAGCCCGTTGAGCCACAGGCGCCGAGCCAAGTGCCTGCTTTTAAAAAGTTCTAAAGTGATAAGTTGACAAGTTTTAGGGTTTGGGGAACAAAAGGTACATACGGCCAAGACAATATCCATAGCATGTTAATCCATCCATATCTCCATCCATGCATCCATACATCTATCCATCCATGCGTCCACTCAAGAGAATTCTACTGGGTAGCTCCTGTGTATGTGCCAGGCTCTGCACTAGGTGCTGAGATGCCAACATTCAGGAAAGAGTTTTAATCAGCAGGGTTTCTATGCTTTATCCAGCCAGGGAGGGGGCTGCAGTGGTCGAAGCTGGGGCAAGCCCACCATGTGCATGGGACTTTGCTTTGCAGTGACACTGCTCTGTCCTCCTAGTCCAGGCCTGATTTGTTGGGAGGCCACAGCTTGTGTGACCAGATGCTTCAGAAGTCTGCACCACTGACAGTTTCTAGGCTACAGGGTTGGAAGAGGCAGCTGTAGGAATAAAAAGGAAATGCTGGTGCCCCACCCCTAGGCTCAGCAATGGGAAAGTTGGAGGTGGGTCTGATGAAAAAGAGCTCCCTCCCAGGCTGCCACAGGAGGAAATTCCTTTCTCCCACAGCAGCTCTGAATGCTTGGCTCAGCCGCAGCTGTAGGCCTGGGTCTTGTAGCTGGCCAGCTGGGAGAGCCCAAGATAGGAGAGGGCTGGTTTGGAAATCAGTCGAGCAGTGGACATGTGGTCACAGCCTTTGCCCAGGGATAGCATGTTACCATGCAGGGGATAATCACATTTCTCAGTTTCCTGCTAACCCTAGGACCAAGCCCTCAAGCCTGCTGTGGAGGCCAAATGCTTCCCAAACCTGACCTGGCTCAGGCCAGGCCAAAGCTGGTTGCCCTATCTCCATTGCTGTCTGGCACACCCACCTAGCCAGGCTCCAAACTCTGAGATCACGCCTTTCTGCAAATCCCTTGGCAGTATTCAGCTGTATTTGTACTTACCATTCCTGGCTCCAGGCTGTGCCGCCATGCCTGTCACCACTGCCGCCCAGGAGCACAGTGGCTCTGGGGTTACCAAGTTAAGATCTCACAGTTGAGTAAGCCACAATGTGAGTTTCTCTCACCACACCCTCCCCAACCCCAGAGCCAGGGCTTTCTTCGGAGCCTCATTGCCACACACTCTGCTTTTGAAAAAAAGGAAATGGGCATCGGGTTTTGAGCACAACGAAAAGCACATTGAGAAGCTGTGAACAGAGGCACCTCTGAAGGCAAGAAAGGGGAACCTGTGACAAGTCTCACATAATCACTTCCTGAGCACCCAGGCCCTTTCCTTATTTTTGTGGCCAGCAGAGCTAGAGCCCATGAAGAGCCCTTGGGCCTTTTGTACAATCATGAGCAGCATGATGAACTTTTGGTGAATGACGGACCGCATATATGACGGTGGTCTCTTAAGATCATCATTCCATATTGTTACTGTACCTTTTCTGTGTTTAGGTACACAAACACTTAACATGATGTTCCAATTGCCCACAGCTTCTAGTATAGTAACATGCTGTATAGGTTTGCGGCCTAGAAGCAATAGGCTATACCATAGAGCCTACGTGTTTAGGCTGTATTATCTAGGTTTGTGTACATATACACGGTGATGTTCACAAGATTACATAATAGTGCATTTTTCAGAACATATCCCATCGTTATGTGAGGCATGAGCATATTTGGCTCAGCTATTCTGGTCTGCACCCAACCAGCATGTAGTAAATTTATTGGAGTCCACAAACTCACGTCCAGAAAAGCCCCAGGAGTTGCCCCACGTGGTGAAGTTGAGGATTTTGACCTACATGTTTAATCTTCTAATCTATTCCTACTAACTACAGAGACACACAACTCAGGTAACATTTTGAACCTCTCTGCCTGCTCAAGCTCTGCTATCCAATACAATAGTGATCAGCCATGTGTGGCTCTCAAGCTCTTGAAATTGGCTAGTCTGAATTGAAATGTGCTGGATGTGTAAAATATATATGAGATTTCAAAGATTTAATATGAAACAAAGAATGTAAAATATTTCATCAATAATTTTTAATATAATTACATTGTGAGATCTTATTTTTGATGTATTGAATATGTTAAGTGCATATTCAGTAAAACATTAGTAAAATTAATTTCACCTTTTTTTATTTTAATGTGGCAACTGGAAATGGGGGATACTGGTGCTCAAATTGGCAAATTGATAAATGAAATAAAATAGACACAGCAAAACAAACTCATGCATATATGGGCATTCAGAGTATAATAAAAGTGGCATTTCAAATCAATGGGGGGAATGCAGTTACTACTACAAAATTCCATATATGGCTGGCATTTGTAGCTCACATTATAGTATGTGTATGGATAGTAGAGCATAAGACTTTCTAGCTTACCTAAATGTCCACTAACAAGGGATGAGTTCCATACAACATGCTGCAGCCACACAATGGGATGATATGCAGGCATTAAGTAGGAGATCTCTATAAGTAGAGATAGGAAAACTATAGAGAGTTATTGGTAAGTTTTTTTAAAAGAATAGGCAAGGAATGGGTGGACATGTATCATATAATCTCATTTGTGCATCAAGAGTGCACAGATACTTATATAAGCCCAGATCAAGTCTGCAAGGACACACAAATAACTGTTGCCATGATGGCCCCAGGGCAGTGTGAGGAGGGCTTTGAGGGGGATGGGGAAGGACTTTGACATGTACTTTTCACTTGAGACCCTTCAGGACTATTTGAAATTTTAATAGCAAATGAGACATTTTGCAATAACAAAACCATTGAGTATATTAATATTTTATATATTCAAATATAACATACTATAATGGTTTGTGTAATATAAAACTATTTTTTTTTTTGAGACAGAGCCTCAAGCTGTCACCCTGGATAGAGTGCTGTGGCATCACACCTCATAGCAACCTCCAATTCCTGGGCTCAAGTGATTCTCTTGCCTCCGCCTCTCAAGTAGCTACAGGCGCCCGTCACAACGCCTGGCCATTTTTTGGTTGCAGCTGTCATTGTTGTTTGGCGGGCCCGGGCTGGATTCGAACCCACCAGCTCCTGTGTACGTGGCTGGCTCCTTAGCCGGTTGAGCCACAGGCACTGAGCCATATAAAACTATTAAAATAAAAATTAAATTAAATTTAAAAATTCAGAGTTTCTGTTATTATTTTCATAGCTTTATGTCTAAAATCCTCTACTTGCGACCACCCCACTCAGTTTCCTTTCTTACTCCTCATTTTCTGCCCTCTTCTTTCTTTATCTTCTCTTTCTTCTCACCTTCAAAACCCACAAGGGTCTGAGAATGGGGAGCCATTTCACTTCTATTGACCCCTTCTCAGCTTAAGCTCAAAGCTTTGGCATTTCCTGTTACCTCTGTCTTCCCATGGAGGAAGAACTTGAGGAAGGATCCCATGTTGGACACTGCTCCATTACAGACACCTTGACCAAAGATGGCCACGTCAGCCCCATCAGCTGTGGAGAAAGAGACCTACCTAGTGAAAATACATCCTACCATTTCTCCCTAGCAATTCTGCCACATTCACATTAAGAGGGGGCTGATTAGAGAGAGAAAATTAACTCAGAAAAGTGTGTGTGTGTGTGTGTGTGTGTGTGTGAGAGAGAGAGAGAGAGAGAGAAAGATTGAGAGATTTTATTTTTCCTGGTTCAGGGGTGGGTGGAGGCAGGGTAAATGCAGAGGGTATTGAAGAGAAGGCTTGGTCTAAGTTTAGGAAACCAATTTAATTGCCACCTGCAGTTAAAAATCACTAAGAGGGTCAAGTGTTTTGAAAAGAGAACTATAGAGATCAGAGAAAGGAATAAAGCTCTCCAGCTTCTGGGAAACAGGTATAACAAGAGATGTGTTTGCTCCAGGGCAGATGGGAACTTCAGTCCATAGAGTTTAATTGAGAGAGGAAAAAAAAAGACAAGAGGTCTCAGCAATTGTCAAGGAGATAATAGCTTCTGAAGGGTTGGCCTGTGAGGACTAAGAAATGAAAGCCTTGTTGATGTGTGGGGGGGACAAGTGGTGTGGGAAAATACCAAATTTTCTTTTACACTGGTTCTCAATGCAAATAGAATAAGTTGTTTCAAATAAAGAAGGGACTTGAATATCTATTGGAACTTTTCTTTTTTTTAATCAGAGAGGTCTGCCCAACCCCCTTCCCCCCAAAAGTTAATGACCCAGCAGTGCAGTGAGTAGCAAGATCACTGAACCAAGACTCAGGACAGCTCTGGTTCTGAATTTGCAAAATATAACAGTAAGTAATCTGTGTGAAAATATACATACAAAGCACGGTTAATTGGGGTTATGTGGTTAATTGTTACAAAACTCAAGCTTGCCTTTGACCCTTCCTATCTCCTCCTTCCCTTTCAGGCCCTCTTCTCTTCTAGCCTCTTAGAACAAAAGCTACTAGGCCCAAAGTTTGAAAGGAATCCAATTCAAAGAACATACACTGGTCTCCAAGGAGATCACCTAGACTGTTTTCTAAAGAATGTTTTCAGCATCGTATGTAAATGGAAACTCTCTTATTTTTAAAGTAACTTCCCATTCAAAATTTGAATTTACCTTTAAGGAGAAATCTCCATCCAACAAAAGCTGGAATGCCATATATTTGGTTTTATATCCTACACAAAAGTGGATTTTTAAATACTAAATGCTTATCTCAGATCAAGTCTAGCAAGTTGATTTATAGACTGAAGGGCTGACATTGTACTGCTCTACAGAAGGCAGAAGAGGAGAAATGGACCCTCTATACCAGTGTTTTCGATCTTTTTTTATCTCATAGCACACTTGAACCTATAGTTACACTTCTGTGGCATACTCAAATTATGCTAATCACAAAACGAGTTTAAAAAAAAGAATATACTTACTGTGCTTTGAGCTTCCTTTGAAAATAATTTAATTAATGATCTTTAAAAAGTTTTGCAGCACACCTAAGATACTCTCATGGCAATGAAAATCATTGCTCTACACAGTACTCCTCAGCAGCCTTGGGACTGGCTTTGTGACTCCCAGTGGCCCAAGTCCTGGGCACATAGTCAGCTATGATACTCCTTGCATCCTCCTCACTACCCTAAATCCATCACCACATTCCATCGCTTCTGCCTCTCAAAGCTATCCAGAATCTCACTGCTTCTTAACCACCAGCACCGCCATCAGCCTAGTCCAAGCTACTGTCACCGGCAGAAGCCTCCTAAGTGGTCTTCCAGAACCTTTTCCCTGCCCTCTCTGGCTGTACATGGCAGCACAGTCAACTTTTTAAAAGAGTAATCCTATCACAGAGGAGATCTTCTTGGACCTGGCTCAGATGGGGCGATCTTTGGCTAATGTCTGCCTATCTCTCTGGCTGAAAGCTCTGTGCCAGCAGGTATCCTGTCTGTTTTGCTCACCTCTGTACTCCTAGGCGGGCCTGGTCTAGTGCCTGGCATGTAGTACACACTTATTTTTGAATGAAAGAAAGAATTTCAACAGCTAACATTTGTACAGTGCTTTAACAAACATTCCATTTGATGCCTTGAATAACCCTGTATCATAGGTATTACTGCTATCATTTTGCAGATGAACAAATTGAGGCTCAGAGTATTGCTCAAGTTGATATTTAATGCAGGGCATATTGAAATCTGGGTCCACGGAGGCCAAAAGCCCATGCTTTTACCCCAAAGAGGTATAGGGGGATGTGTAGGAGAGTGTGGAGGAGGCACAGAGTACAGAGGCACTTTGATATTTCTTAGCCACTTTACTCAGGCCTTTGGGGCCCCGGGGTAGGCCTTGTGGGGATTCCTTGTCGATCTGTGACCCAGGAGTAAATTCTTAATCAGGTTTTCCTGGATGGCGTAGAGAGATATTCTAGCTACAGTGACCTTATTTTCTGAATCTCAGATCAGGATTCTTGGTCTGACAAAAAGAGTAAGATACTTGAAACTGGGACTTTTCTAGAAAATCCAGGGCACAGATTGGATTGCAGCACCCATACCACATGGTAGCTACATAATGGGCACTTCTCAATGAGTTCTGACCCAGCCACCTCAGCCCATTACATCTCAAGAAGATTCTATAAAAAAACCAAAAGTTGTTTTCTGGGCCTCACATGAAATTCTTTCCACCTACTCATTTTATTTGTTTGTTTAATTACTTCCTTTGCTCGCTCTTATCTTTCCTGTTAACAGCTTTCTCATAGCACACTTGAACCTACAGTTACACTTCTGTGGCACACTCAAATTATGCTGATCAAAAAAAGAGTAATGAAAGCCTTGTTGATGTCTGTGGGGATAAAGACCAGCTTTCTCCCTACTCTGCCTAATAGAGGCTCTAGGTCCCGCTTGCTGATGGATGCTACAAGCCATTGAGAGAAATCATAAGCAAAAGTGCTTGGGGACCATGGCAACAGGGGCTATGGCAATGTGGCCCAAGCACTGAGAGACAGCCTTTTTCACCCCTCCTGGTTTATGTTTTAGACCAAGTGGTACTGGTAAGGCCTCATAGTCCCATTGTGTCACCTAATCAGGCAACATTGTTTGCAGGAGACATTTTGGCAAAATATTGGTTCCAGAAAGAGCTTTGCAATGCTATTGTTTCATCCCAGTGCTACAATGGTGGGCTCATGGTAAACGCAGTTGCCAAATCCAGGGTTGGATTTAACATGTGCCCCAGGCACTCTTCATATTTGGTTCAAGTATACCCAGAGTTCCCTGAGTAATAGTTTCTGGTATTAGAGTGATAAGAGCAAAATTTCAGTTGTCACCATGGTATTGGGACAAAAATAGAGACATATATCGGTGGAACAGAACTGAAAATTCAGAGTGAAACCAACTTCTTATTGTCATCTGATCTTTGATAAACCAAACAAAGTATACACAGGGAAAAAGAATCCCTATTCAGTAAATGGTGCTGGGAGAACTGGTTAGCCACATGTAAAAGACTGAAACTGCACCTGCACCTTTCACCACTTACAAAAATTGATTTATGGCTCAGCGCCTGTGGCTCAATGTGCTAAGGTGCCAGCCATGTACACCTGAGCTGGTGGGTTCGAATCCAGCCTGGGCCCGCCAAATCATGACGGCTGCAACCAAAAAATGGCCGGGCGTTGTGGCGGGCACCTCTAGTCCCAGCTACTTGGGAGGCTGAGGCAGGAGACTCGCTTGAGCCCAGGAGTTGGAGGTTGCTGTGAGCTGTGATGCCACGACACTCTACCCAGGGTGACAGCTTGAGGCTCTGTCTCAAAAAAAAAAAAATTGACTCATGATGGGTAAAAGATTTAAATCTAAGACATGAGATGATAAAAATTCTAGAGGAAATCATGTGAAAAACTTTAGATGATATCAGCCTAGGGAAAGATTTTATGAAGAAGACTCATTGGCAATTGTAATGACAACAAAAAATAAATAAATGGTACTTAATTAAGCTAAAAAGCTTCTGCACAGTGAAGGACACAATAATCAAAGCAAACAGACAATCTTCAGAATGGGAAAATATATTAACATGTTACAAATCTGACAAAATATTGTAACTAGATTCTACACAGAATTCAAACTAGTCAACAAAAAAGCAAACAATCCCATCTATCATTGGGCAAGAGACACGAACAGAACTTTCCCTGAAAAAGACAGGTGAATGGCCAACAAACACATGAAAAAATGCTCATCATCTATAATCATTAGAGAAATGCAATCAAAACCTCCCTAAGATATCACCTAACCTCAGTGAGAATAGCCCGCATCACAAAATCTCAAAATTGCAAATGTTGGTCGTGGATGTGGAGAGAAGGGAACACTCTTATACTGTTGGTGGGACTGTAAACTAATACAGCCTCTATGGAAAGAAGTTTGGAGAATCCCCAAAGAGCTAAATGTACACCTTCCATTTGATCCTATAATTCCATTACTAGGAATCTACTCAGAAGAAAATAAATCATTTTATCACAAGGACATTTGCATTAGAATGCTTATTTCAGGACTGTATCCATTCATTGATACATTCATTCACCTTGCCCCTGGCGGAAGGGACTGTATTCATTCGTTTCCTGGCCAAGGAACCCATACACCTATATATACCCTGAGACTAAAGGCCTAAAGGAGGAGATGGGGAAAGAC
>CAUYON010154399.1:0-15288 GCA_963573935.1 Arctocebus calabarensis
ATGTACTAATTAGATACAGTGTTGGAACAACTAGTCCAGAGTTACTCTCTGCTTAATGAAAACACAGACATAAATAGTTGGGAATTTACGAATTAGCTACAGTTTTGGAACAACTAACTTGGTGTTACCTGTAAGTGAAAACTCAAGAGTATCAGATGAACGCAGGTGGAGTAATGCTCTTGTGTGATGGCCTGTTGTCTTTTTAAAAATGAATGTGTGTAAGCCAACATCTAATTTCTCTTATTACAGTTAGATTGCTTATAGCTGTATATGTTATTATGGAGAAGAAAAATATATTGACTTATTTTTCTGACTTTTCCATTAAAGCAGAATGCCTTTTTTTTTTTGCTTTAGTCATAAACAAGAGGGAATACACGATAAAGTAACAGGTTTGATTTCTCTTTCATTGTACATGGCTTCTGAACATCTAATTATTTTTAGTTGTCTAAATAAAATGCCTTTAAAACAAAACAAACAAAAAAACAAAATGAAGGGCTCAGTGCCTGTGGCTCAACGGGCTAAGGCGCCTGCCACATACACCTGAGCTGGCAGGTTCGAATCCAACCTGGGCCCGGCAAACAACAGTGACGGCTGCAACCAAAAAAATGGCCGGGCATTGTGTAGTCCCAGCTACTTGGGAGGCAGAGGCAAGAGACTCGCTTGAGCCCAGGAATTGGAGGTTGCTGTGAGCTGTGATGCCACGGCACTCTCTTCAGGGTGACAGCTTGAGGCTCTGTCTCAAAAAAAAAAAAAATGAAGTTTGGTTATGTAAAGAAAACTGGAAAAGTTTATTGTTATTAAAAATTACTTTCTATATTTACCTCTTAGGATGTTTAATGTATCAACAGTTAATGATGTTATATACAAAGCCCACCAGCTGTTTGAAATAGCTACAAATTTACCATGTTCTAATATTAAAGTAGTTTGAACTCTTTGGAAAAACTGGTGTTAACATTTAAATACTGAGATTTCAAATTCCCAGATGAGAAAAAAATTTTAAATTAAGAGGAAATTATTTAGGAAAAATTCAGGGCTAAAAGGAAATGTTAAAACAAAACCCAAAATACCATAAAAAATAGGATCCCCCTGAACACAGGGTTTCGTACACAGATAGATGTAGTAGATTTGCAAATCAGCCTCTGGGATCTCACACTGGCCCCAGTTTGAAGTTTAAAAAGAAAAGTTAGGTAGTCAGAGGTCCACAAATACTGGTTTCTAAATGAATGAGGACATCTTGGCTTTGATATGACTACAGAAATCTATCGTTCAAGAGGGCACTCCTTGGCTTGGATAGAGGGCAGTGGGGCAGGGGCCACACAAAAACTCCCAGGCAGAGGTAAAACAAGGGGAACCATCCACAGAAAACCTGCCTAATACCTGTGGCAGGATCCTCTAACAAAGCACAGGTATAGCTCGCTTTGCAGATCAGCCTCTGGGATGTGGACCAAACCTTTCGCAAAGCATCACTTGTAGGAAATAGTTTGAATTTGGAAATTCGTCGGGTGCCTTGGGGTCTAGTGAGACACAAAAACCTTTTGGAACAAGAATGGCCACCTAAGCCAAAAGGCTGGCCTCCCTTACTCCTGGAACCTGAAGTCTGTCCTCCCCCTGTTCGGCTTCTATGCATCACAGACAAGAAGGCTCTTGCCCCTGCTCACCCCAGAGGCCAGCAGAAGCATTCAGGGGCTGATTTTCCACCTCTGGGGGGACTAAATGAATAATTCCTCTGGAAATAGGACTGTAATTTCCTCTGTTGTGTCTAGAGTCGGCTTCACATTTTTCCCAATTTCCACTAGACCGTAAGTGAGGCAAGTGAGGAGACTGAGCAGGAGGCAGTGGTGGGAGGGTCGAGGCCATGTGTAGGCACAGCTGCAAATACCCTCAGAAGTCACAGAGGAGAACAGGCAAAGGCCAGACCCTGTTCTTCAGATAGTTCCTTCCCAAAAGCACACGAGGGCTACCAGACCAGGTGAGGAGAGAGGCAAGTCCCAGTGGTGATCAGTATGTATAATCCTTTATGATACGCCGTTAGGGCAGGGTAGATGATCCTCTAATGAAAAAAGAAAAACCCACCTTCCCACGGTAAAGCATACTAAATCCATGTAAATAAATTTCCATCCCAAGGCACTCTGTGACAGCAAATGCCACACACACCACAGTGATGATTCAAGCTACAGAAGTCCTCCCTCACAACAAGGGCCAGCAAGGACAAATGGCAGGTGAAGCGTCTGTTCACTGTGGGCTTTGTTCAGAGCAGTAAACATCACAATAACGGGAGAGCGAAGGCCAGAAATGAAACACAGCACTCCCAGGCAACCTTTGATAACAGCATTTACCCTATTTTCTTTTCTTTTTTCCTTTTTTTTTTTCTGAGAGCCTCAAGCTGTCTCCCTGGATAGAGTGCTGTGGCATCACAGCTCACAGCAACCTCCAATTCCTGGGCTCAAGCGAGTCTCCTGCCTCAGCCTCCCAAGTAGCTGGGACTACAGGCGCCCGCCACAACGCCCAGCCATTTTTTGGTTGCAGCTGTCATTGTTTGGCGGGCCCAGGCTGGATTCGAACCCGCCAGCTCAGGTGTACGTGGCTGGAGCCTTAGCCCGTTAAGCCACAGGCGCCGAGCCAACTCTATTTTCTAAATAGACTCCAACACCACAAAACAAATGAGAGAAAAAGGGGATTGGAAATTAAAATAAAAATCTATCTGTCTTTACCCTCAGTAAGGTATGGTTTCTGTCAAAGCCAGAAGTTAGGACAAGGGGATTTGCTTGTTACTGAGGTACCCCAGATTGCATTGGGGTACGCATGTCAAAAGACAACAGAAAGGGTCACGTGAGAATTACAAAAGATTTCCTAGGAAGTGTAAGGTCTGCTGAGCCCATAGAGCGGCTGACAGTTACGCTAACGGCAGTTTCTTTAGGCATCCCAACGTGGGACCCCCCATTGCCTGGCATGCACAGCACCCAGACACCCTGGCCCCCAGGCCCAGAAGCTGAATTGGAACCTGCCCCATTTGGCTTCAGTGAGGCACCTGAAATAGTCGGCAGCACTGGGGCATGAGCAGGTGACCTAGCCCAGCTGGGCCCGTCACACACGGGAACCTGCCTCTTCCCCTCACAGCCCAGCATTCCACTCGGTACCACCCTGCCTCTCACAGACAGCCCAGGGGACACGGAGACCACAGGGCCTCAGAGGCCTGGCCACGTGCAGCCCACCAGACAGCCAAGAGTGGAACACAAACGTTTTGCATCGATGACATAGAAAGCAATGCAGCGCACTGACGGAGGGGACCAGAGTGTGAAGGTCAGCCTCTCTTGTACTGTGTACCATCCAGGGCAAGCCACTCAAGTCTCAATTTCTTCATCTGTGAAATGGGGCTAGCCCAACCTTGGGGTTTGGGGAAGGTTTAAGTGAGCTGTCACGTGTCAAGCGCAGTGCCTACACACAGGAATGGGCTTTTCCCTCCACTCCCCTGACTTAATCCTCTCCGCTCTGAGGGGTGGTTCTTACTATGTCCCTATGTCAGATGAGGAAACACACGTGGCCAGGCCAAAGGCCTTGTTCAGGGTTCCCTGGGCTTTCTGTACCAAACCACATACCCCAAAGCAGGCAAGACAGCCCAACAGAGTGAGGACGTTTACCTGGTGAGGTGAAGTTCACAGACATGGAAGGGCCATCTTCATTCATGTTTGCATTGGGGATGTTGTGGGCCCCAATGAAGTAGAGTGTGTTCAGCTCCACGGGAAAGCCCACGTAGGAGAACATCCACTGAAAGGCAAAGCCAAGAGCCCTGAGTCCCAGCGCACCGCGCAACGCAGAAGCACAACCTTTGTGTGCTGCTCTTTTCATTTATAATGGCATCCTTATTCTGCTGAAACACGTCTCTAGCCAGAGTTCACACAATTTGCCAGTGTATGATAACTCACAGAATCAGAGAAGTATACAATTTTACAGCCAGGATTTAATTTGCCCAGCTCCCCTCACTTTGCTGATAGGGAAACAGAGGCCTAGAGATGCAGACTTACCCAAGGAATCAGATAGAGAAAGAAGTGGCCAAACATGGAGTTTGAACCATCTCTGAGCTGAGATGCAGCTGCCCACCAGCCTGTCTGTGCACTACGTCACTTATGTTCAGCAAGGGGCCCAGGGTTAAACAATGAGCCAAGTGCCTAAATGCGCTTACTTTGCCGCCAGAGGGGCTGGTCTGACTCTGGAAGGCCTCTGTGTAATTGCACCTCACACAGCTGTAGGACTGGAAGTTGCTATTGCCCGTCACGCAAATCTTGGTGGCCTTCAACAAGCGGATGCTGGCTGCCGAGATAGACAACGGGCAGTTGTTTATTCATCGTGTACTGTGTGGCTGATGTTAGGCTAGATACATGGGTAGGAGGCTTTTCATTACACCTCAGCTCAGATTCACAACAGCACTTTTCCTCGCAGGTCAGCCTGGGTTTCACAGGATGCCTGCCAAGGTGACTGTAGTGCCGCATTATTCTGGGTCTCTTTTTAAGAGGAACAGGCCTGCCTGGGAGAAACCACAAGCCCCTCCAAAGGAGTCGTCACCAAACACGCCTGATCTGACTGCACCTTTGTCCCTGCTGATTCACGCACATCTAACTCATGCACCACAGCCTATGACAACAGCCAAAAAAGAGCTCACTCTGGGCCAGGTCAGGAGCCACAGCTTCCCTGTCTCATCTCACTCAATGCAGTCTCACTAGGGCCCCTCTCCGGGCCTCCCTGCTCCATCCCACCCAGATGGAGCAGAGATCCCTTCTAGGATTCCCCCAACACTGTGCCCACTCCCTAGAAAGCCCTACTGTGTGGAAACGGTAGCCTCATTTCTCTATGCCTGGAACTCATAGGTTCTAGAACGGATGGACTTTACAGGAACCTAGCAGATAGAAACCACAAACATGGGGATTAGGATCCCAGGATTAGCTCAGCAAAGGAACGCAAGGTGCCTTGTGGCATAATCATGGGGAAATGCCAAGAGTTTCATGATATCATTCAGGAAGCGGAAATGCAATCTACCTAAGCCAGCACTTTTCCTAAACCAGGGGGAATCATCTCTGCCTGACCCTATCTTCTTCCATGAAGTATAACAGAAAGCACAAAGACCGTAAGTGTACCACTCGCATTTGCAAACTCACGTGACCCGTACCCAGGCCAAGGAACACCCCAGGATCCCTCACGATTCCTCGTGCTTCCTTTGTCATGTACGCCCCAAGAGTGACTTGACTTCCTAACCACCAGATCAGGTTTGCAGCACTGTCTGTGCGTGGAATCACGGTGTGCACGACTGTAGGCATGCACACAGATAGAAACTCAGAACTCTTCTGAATCTGGCTTCTTACGTTCGTGATATTCACTCATATTGTGTGTGGCTGCAAAGCATTCATTCTCATTGCTGTAATGGAAACCTTTCAGTGATCTGTTCTGCTGCTGGTGCTTTGAGTGCTTTCCTACTTGGGGTTGTTACAAATAGTGCTACTATCAACAGCCCAGTACATGGCTTTTGGTGCATGTCTGTATTTCTGTTAGGAATGGGGTTAATGGGTCGTAGAGTCTACACATTTCTAGTTGACACTGTGGGCCTTATATTCGATTGAGGCAAACTTACCATCTGCCCGGAGTATCCAGCTTACATTCATCAAAATGGAATCATCTTCTGTTGCAACACTGGTTTTAACAGGTTCCACTCGGAGGTCCCTCAAGTCTCCGGGTGTTAGAGTGTGTCGGACCATCCACTCTGGAGAGGGCCCTGGGAAAAGGCAAGACTTGCCATGACACTCCCCTTTCCAGCTCGGTCTGATGCTATCTCCTCTCAGTGACCCACCCTGGTCTATCCCCATTCTCAATTCATCACTTCTTCCTGCTAAGGCAGGTCAAACGTTTCTTGGTCCTAATTGACTTACAGCTGAGATGATGTTGACATAAGAGAAATACTCTAAACTTCCTGGCCCCAAATTATGGAATACTTGGGACCACTCCAGATGCCTATGTGTGTGAATACATTACATTAATATATTTAGATTTATATATATTTATATAGAGAGCGAGAGTGTATTTAACATGTTTATTAGGGTCAGTCATGCCTTCCCTGTACCTCTGCCCTGGACTCCAGCCCACACAACCCCCACTTTCCCATCTCCTAGCCTTTGCTGGCGCCATCTCTCCTCCAGTTCACCCCCTTATCCACATTTGTTGGGCAGAAAGCCACCTATTCTTCAAATGCTACCATCTCACTTACCTACTCTTCTATGAAGCATCTGCTTCCAGGTCCCCACTGTAAGCGATCTCCCTCTGCAGAGTGGCAGGCATCACTTTCCACTTTGCATGGCAAGGCCTACCCTGCCTGTGCTGTCCTGACAGGCCAGGAGGTCAGCCCGCCTGAAACACTTTTTTATTCCCCCAGAGGAGGGAGAGAGTTCATCTGCATCAGCTAACAAAACAATGGTTCACCCTGTGCCTGTTCTCCGATATCCTAAATATAGAGGTCCCTTAAAAGTACAACCATGCTTTCAAAGTAATCCCCATTCTCTAACGCACTTACCGGTTTCAGAGCCACACTGAACAGTCTGCAGGAGAGAAAGAGACTAAGTGTCACATAGAAGCCAGCAAACCACAAGCCTTCCTTTGCTGAATTAGATAACGTACCGTCTTTCCCCTAACTAAATGCATGAACAAGTGACCAAATTTCAAAGAAAAGATAGCCTGGTTCCACATCACAATTTCATTGTGGGCTATGATGGACTGTAAATTAACCATCAGCATACCTGATCCTCAAGCCAGCCCTTTCTTTCACTTGAAGATCAGAGGTGGGTCTCCACCCATCCCCACCGCAGAGCAGGGAATGATGACTCTGGACCATAGTGAAGCCTCTTCACATTCTAATATTTATAGGTTTTCAGGATGGTCTGGGGTATTTATTGAGTTTCCCCAGGTTCTTTAAAAATATTCTCCTTCTGTTTCTCAGAGGTAGGTTCTCACTCTGTTGCCCAGTGACATGATCATAGCTCACTGTAACCTTGAAGTCCTGGGCTCAAGCCATCCTCCTGCCTCAGCCTCCCTAGTAGCAGGGACTATGGGCATGTGCCACCGCAACTGGCTCGTTTTTTAAATTTTTTGTAGCGATGGGGTCACTATGTTGCCCAGGCTGGTCTCAAACTTCTGGCTTCAAGCAATTCTCCCTCCTCACTCTCCAAAAGTTCTGGAATTACAGGCCTGAGTCACAGCACTAGACCAGAATATTTCCTAATACGAAAGGACTTACCGGAGCTATTATATAGAAAACCATAGGCAACCTTGATTTCATCATTTTACCTTTTTAAAAGAACTTGAAAAAGGCGCGGTGCCTGTGGCTCAAAAGAGTAGGGCACCGGCCCCATATGTCGGAGGTGGTGGGTTCAAACCCAGCCCTGGCCAAAAAAGAACTTAAAAATAATCTGGATTATCAATGCCCAAGAAAGTCTGATATTAAACCGTTTGAAATTAACTGCATTTGTCTTTCCACAAGAAGAAAAAAATTGTACTTTGGTTTTGGGGTATAACACTGAGCTGAATATATTTAACTTTTAGGTGACAGCAAGTTCCAATGACAAGACTCCACGTGAAAGTCCACCAGCTCTGGAATCTGGTCCCTTTAAGAGTCCACATTCTAAACACCCTGTAAAACAGAGGGCGAGACTTCTGATGGTTTGAGTAATTTGGGCTTTGGCAAAATCCTCAATCACTCCTTGTCTTTTAAAAAATGAATTCTGGGCGGCGCCTGTGGCTCAGTGAGTAGGGCGCCGGCCCCATATGCCAGAGGTGGTGGGTTCAAACCCAGCCCCGGGCAAAAACTGCAAAAATAAAATAAATTTAAAAAAAAATGAATTCTAAGAGATAGTTCAGACTTTCTTTCAAAAACAAATGCGCCACCATCCTAGGAGCTGAGTTCTTGTCAAAGGACTGGTGTGAAGTTTTAGGCCTTACAGCACATTATATCTAAGGGGATGCATTCTTCCTCCAGTGGGAAACGCCATGGGGCGTGGGACTTGAGACAGAGGGTAAGGATAGACACCGAAGACATTAGGAAACAATAAATGGGGTTTGTCTTTCTTTAACCATCAATAAGTAACCACCCTGCTTTTACCCTACGCTAGGAGGGCAGGGATATAATCACCAGTGCTATTTCGGGATGAGTTTTCCTCTTCGGTGACCCGGAAGATTCCCTCAATCATTGAAGGCACTGGGAAAGAAAGGAAACTTGCCTTCATGAATGAACAAGGCATCCGACATGACAGAAAAGGCAGGTGCTAAGGGACAAGCAGTTCTTGTGCCTCAACAGGTGGGCAGACCCCAAGCAGTAACAACAACGGGCCTCCGACGTGGGCCACGCGTTCTGCGGCTGCGTTGCAGGCTCCGTCTGTGAGACCGCAGTGAGTTTTTCCGATGAGGACGTGAGGTTTGATGACCATAAATGAGGGATCAAGAGTATGGGCTGGCACTTGAGGAGAGCCGTCCTGATTCCCACGTCCTGACTCAAGCAGCCTGACGCCGATACCCACCAGGCTGGGGACAGCCGGGCTGCAGTCGCTCTGAGGACCATCCGCGCTGTCCTAGAGGGTCCACGCCGCTTTAGAGAAGCGCGGGCTGGCGGGTCGGCGCCGCCAGGGTTCGGAAATGAGGGACGGGGTGCGGGCGGGGGCTTACCGGCTCTCGGGCCACGGCGCTCCTGCACAGCACGGCCAGGCTCAACAGCACGAGCGACATCGCGGGGGCACCGCGCAGACCCGGGCCGGCCGCTCACTGAGCTCTTATTCCCGCACCCCGGACCGCCCCCTCCCGGCCCCGCCTCCGGCCGCGCCCCCGAGCCGGCCGCCCGGGCGCGGGGCGGGCTCTCCGGCTCCCTCCAGCGGTGGGGGCTCGGAGGGACGGGCGGGTCTGCTCCGGACCTTCGCCGGGTGGAGCTCGAGCAGCCCGGCGCGCGCCCTCCCCGCGCACACGTGCGTGCAGCGACGTGGAGCCCCGACCGCCGCGCGCCCCGCCCCGCCCCGCTGGCGTGCGCCCCTGTCCCCGCCTGGGGCAGAACCGGTCCGAGCGCCCGCGCCGCCAGTTAAAGTGCTGCAGGACGGGGCAGGGCCACCCGCTCCTGCTCGGCGGCGGCCGCCTGTCCGGGCCCTCGGGCCGAGCTGCGACGGGTGAGTAGGAGGGGACGCGCCCCACCCTCCGGCCTCGCCGCGGGAGTCCCGGGAGGCCTCGGGGCGGAAATCTGTGGGACCCGGGGACAAGGGCTGGACGCCAGACGCGGGCCCCTTCACGCAACTGCCTAGGAAACAAAAGTGGAGGGACGCGCGTTAGCGAAGCCTCGGAGACTTCTTTGGGGCAGCTAATTCTTCGCAGAACTAAGTTACATGTTATCAGTGATAGAAATCCCCGCTCCCTACTTAGCAGGTTTCCGGGTAAATGTTTATTTCCACAAAATGAGGCCTGCCGCTGACACTTGGGTCTTTCCAAAAGCTGGAGTTTTCCGCACTATTTGGAGCTGCAGTTCTGGAGTTTCACTGCACCCAGGCTCTCTCAGCACTGTCTTTTTAGAAAGAGATTCAGACGGGACGGGACCCAAGGTCAGGTGGGGTCTGCATTTAAGAAGACCCCTCCCCTGCCACCTCTCCTCCCAGGTAATTCTGAGGTGGTCTGGGGATCATCCTTTGAGAGACAGTGGTTCGGGAGAAGGTTAACAAAGATTAGCTGAGCTAACAGTGGAGTCACAGAGCCGGGATTCCAATGTCGAGGCGACCAACTCAGAAGTTACTTAGACTTGTAGGCTGAATTAGGGCTTTTCTACAGCTGAGAAGACAGAGGCTAGAGAGAGGTACAAGTGATATGGAAGAGCTAGTTAGTTGGTGGCTGATGGGAGCTTGTACTGACTCAAGCAGCTTTTGCTGAGGCCCTACTGTGCTGGGCCTGGCCCACCTGCCAGGTTCTGTTCTGGCCTGCTGGGCTTTGGCATGCCTACATGCGGGGCTGCAGGTGGCATTTCCAGACGATTGGTCTGATTCCTGGGGGAGTTGCAGTTGCGCCTTGTGGTTCCTGAGTGCATTTGCAGCTCTAACCGTCATTTCTGTTCAGTAAACACTTCCAGGGGTGCAAAGGTAAATGACGCCAGGCTCTTGGCTGATGGTTGTCCTTGGACTAAGGATGAGTGCAGTGAGAAATAGAATATGTTCAAGGCCACACGTGCCCGCCCTGCTGTGGAAGCACGGACGGGAACAGCCTCATCTGCCAGCTCCAGATGGTGAACTTTGTCCCATGGCACTAACAGTGAACAACAGCAGGGTCTTGGTAGTGGTCACTTTTAAGTTTTAGAAAGGGCTGGATTCAGGGTTTGTAAGGTGGTGAGGAGGAGGCTAGGGCCCAGGGGGGGCGGGGGAGGAGAGCTTCCCAAAGGGAGGGGAGGAGGAGGTGCTGCAGCAGGAAAATGCAGGAATAAGGAAGGGTATAGGGACTAGGTGCCGGAGTGGGGATCGATGGCATCACAGTGGCCTAGGTAAGAGCAGGTGGGACTGGCATGGGAAGAGGTAGGTTCAGAAATAGGAGTGGCATGGAGCTGGGTACAGTGTGGCTAATGTGTAATCCTAGCACTCTGGGAGGCTGAGGTGGGAGGATCCCTTGAGCTCAGGAGCAAGACCCTCTCTACTAAAGATAGAAAAATTAGCTAGGCATCATCCTGTAGTTCTGGCTACTCAGGAGGCTGAGGCAGGAGGATGACTTGAGCTTAGGAGTTTGAGATTGCTTTGAGCTAGGCTTGGTGCCATGGCACTCTGGCCTAGGCAACAGTGAGACTCTGCCTCCAAAAGAAAAAAATAGGAGTGGTATGGGGGTGGTGGTTTTGTTTTTTAAAAAAGGGAAGAAGCTGGGAGGCAGAGGAGAGAGGAAGTGTGAGATGAGGGTGGTGTGGAGGCAGCTGAAGCCATGTGTGGGTGGCAGTGGAAGGAGTAGTACCTGGGCAGGGCTTTCCCACTGTGGTGGGTCCAGAGATGACAATGCTCTGGCCCCTGGGACTTTAGAGGTGGGAGTGATGCCTGGGCCTGCTCTGCAGAGGGACCATGGAGTGAAGGGCATAGCTGGAGTGCCCAGTGGGTACACAGGGAGTTTCACCTGGCTTAGAAGGCCATGTCCCAAGTGTCGCCCCGTGAAAGGAGATTAGACATGCAGACTGGCCTGCTGGAAGGGACATAATTAAGCCTGACAACTCTGTGGCTTTATGAACTGGAGGCAGGGCCACCATAGGTCAGAGGTCTCAGCTTCCTCTCTGTCTGACTTCTGGCAAGTCACTAAGTCACTGCTTTTCTCAGAGCCTCAGTTTCCCTTCCTTTTTTTTTTTTTTTTTGAGACAGAGTCTTACTCTGTCATAACTCACAGCAATCTCAAACTCTTGGGTTTGAGCAGTCCTCTTGCCTTAGCTTCCCAACTAGCTGGGACTCTAGGTACCTGGCAGGATGCCCAGCTAGTTTTTCTATTTTAGTACAGATGAGATCTCTCTCTTGCTCAGGCTGGTCTTGAACTCCTGAGCTCAAGCAATCCAGCTGCCTTGGCTTCCCAGAGTGCTGGGATTACAGGCTTGAGCCACTGCACCCGGCTCCTTTCCTGTTTAAGTGGAGTGGGTGAGACAGAATGGTAGCAATGAAGTGATTCCAGACTGAGAGAAGCAGCCTTTGGAGATTTTCTGATCTTTTCCCTTCAGTCATAATTCTTCTAGGTCTGTCTGGGTTTCTGAAGAAGCAGCCTGACACAGCATGTCTTCATGTCTGAGGCTTCGTTGGAGTGGGTGAAAAAAAGAATGCATACTTTCCTCCAAGGCTGGTGCCTAGGCCTGCCGCCCAGTTCTCTTTCTCCACAGGCAGGGGGAAGAACCAGTTTGAACTTCCTTTTTCTCCATAGGCAGGGTGAAGAGCCAGTTTGAACTTCCTCTTTCTCCACAGGCCAGCCTCTGTGGGAGCCTGGAGACCACTCTTATCTGTATCCCTGGCTCAGATGCCTGGCTCTGCACCTCACTCACTAGCAACTGGGTCTCGAGTGAGGCTGTGGAACTCCTGGGACCTCAGCTTCCTCATCAGTAACCCAGGCCTGATACTGGCTCTGCTAGGCAGCCTGTTAGGAGGCTCAGATGAAACAGGAGATAGGAATGCAAGTTAAAAGATTTAAAATGGGGTGGGTTTTCCTCCCCTCCTACAGGGCGTGCTCCTGTCCTAGGGAGCGCCAGCCCAGCTGAGCGCCAAAGAGCACGAGGTGGGGATGTCTTGGCTGTGTTGAGATATAAACTAGGCTTCTCCTAAAAAAAAAAAAAAAAAGATTTAAAATGCTTTGAAAGTTTAGGGTTAGGAGGAGCGGAACAGTCTGTCTTGGACCCAAGAGTAGTAACAGTCCCCAGATTTTGTCTATCACTGTTACTCAGATCTTTGTCTCTCCATCTGAGCCATCCCTGAGAGAACCAGGCCCTCAAGGTTGTTTTTACATGTCCTATGGGTCCAGCCTCCACCCCCACAGGTGGAATTTTCCACTTTGTTTTTTTGCAAATATTAATCAAGGCCCTGGCAGGTCACAGTGGATTCATTGTCTCATGAAGAGTGAACCGTTTCTGGCAAATCCTGGCTGCTTCCCAGTACCCCCAGTAGCCAGTTCGTGTAGGAGAGGAGCCACTGGGAGCACTCCTGGCCTTTGTGCTCCCCCACCCCTCTGTCCTGCCCCAGCAGGTTGGGCTTGGCAGCTTTAATGTCTGCTTTGAGCCAGAAATCCTGAAGCCACATCAAGGGCCACAAAACTGTGAACATTTTTTTCTGCTGTAATGGGAGGGGCTGATCCAGGAAAGCCCTACTGACTCAGGCCTAGTGGATTTTTTTTTTTTTTGTAAACAGAATTTCACTTTGTTTCCCTGGGTAGAGTGCCACAGCTCACAGCAATCTCAGACTCTTGGGCACAAGTGATTCTCTTGCCTCAGTCTCCTTAGTAGCTGGGATTACAGGCATCCACCACAACACCCAGTTATTTTTTAGAGACGGGGGTCTCACTCTTGCTCAGGCTGGTCTCGATCTCCTGAGCTCAGGCAATCCACCCTCCTTGTCCTCCAGAGTGCTGGGATTACAGGTGTGAGCCACTATACCTGGCCCAGGCCTCTGTGTTTTAGTGGTGTTGATGTGAATGAGACCCCATGACGTCACAGATCTGTGTGCCTGTTCATGGCTGTAGTCTCTGTGCCTTGTCCCCTGGGTACTTGTGTTGATTTTCACATTTGTTGTTATCACACTGGGGCTTCAAGGAAGCCAGAAGAGGAGGCAAGTATTGTTGTTCTCTCAAAGCCTGTCTGTAAATGGAGCGATGGGGTGGTTGGTCCTCCAAGGCTATAAAGATTGCCCGAGGCTTCAGGCGCAAGGCAGTTAGCCCCACCTTTGTGCATGCAGCAGGCTCGGGGCGTGTTTTTTGATCTATGATACTTAATCTGTTATTAGTGATGTTCTTATTGGTCCTAGTTATAACATCATATTCCAAGCCGATGAGTGAGGCTATGTGAGAAGGAGAGGGAGGGTGTAACTCTGGCCTTGCTGTGAATTTGATAAAATCACCATGTGCTTTTAGTTTTGCACTTTTAATTTTTAAAGTGTGATTTAGCTCTTATTTCCTTTTTCCTTCATTAAAAAAAGGAAAAAAATGGTGAAATAGACGGCTCTGTTCCCATTATATAGGTGAGGAAACTGGTGCAGAGCTAAGATTGTAGCGCGAGGATCTTGACTGCCAGCAACTTCCCCTTCTCTTTCAAAGTAGTGCAACTTGAAAATGAAACTTCAGTGCATAAAATGCATACAGGAGACATTGTCTATTAGTGTGAGTTTATTTTACATTTGTGACTTTTTGGTATTTTGCATATCCTAGTGAGAACAGCAATACCATTTCCAGGAGCACACAAGTTCCTGATTTATTTTTGCACTTTAGTTTAATAATAATTCCCAGTTGATACAAAGAAGCAATCAGTTTTGTAAGCAGCTCAGCTTGCAGTCTTGGCACCCTCTGCTGTTAAACCTACCCGGAGGGTTGAAAGGGAAACAGTAGTGGGCATGTGTGTGAAAGTTGGCTGGGTGGGTGCTCAGCACACATTCAGGGCCTTGCCCACATTGGCTGCGGGGGCTCCATTTGTACTGGCATGAAGTGTGTCCAGGAGCATGGATCTAAAAGTCAAAGAGGCTTGACTGCTACTTTCTTACTTTCTTACCTGTGACGGGTTGACACAAAGTACTGGAGTCAGCACAGCAAATAGTGAGGAGGAAAACGTTCTCCAGGGGTCTCTGGCTGGCCACCTGAGCTGATGTGATTGAGGTCTCCGGGAGATCAATGTCTAGTCCATAAAGGTGCTTCTCAGACTTTCTGTGGGGAAGGACTGCTTGATCTAGTTGATTGGTAGTTTTTGAAATTTTAACTTCTTATGTGCCAAATTTTAAAATAGAATGAAAATGAATAGTTAGAATAAAAACAAAGGTACATAAAATATAATCCTATCGTTATCTTCTTCTTCTTTTTTTTTTCAGAGTCACTCTTTTGCCCATGCTACAGTGCTGTGGCATCACCCTAGCTCACAGCAACCTCAAATTTCTGGGATCAGCCTGTCGTCCTGCCTTAGCTTCCTGAGTAGTTGGGATTACAGGCATCTGCCACTAAACCTGGTCAGTTTTTTCTATTTTTAGTAGAGATGGGAGTCTCACTCTTACTCAGGCTAGTCTGGAACTCCTGAGCTCAAGGAGTCTTCCCACCTTGACCTCCCAGAGTGCTAGGATTATAGGTGTGAACCACCACACTTGGCCTTATCGTCTCATCAGACTCTGCAGACTTAAGGTCATTGTGTCAGTTGTTACAAAAGCTTCTCTAGCTGGACATCGTGGTGGGCGCCTGTAGTCCCAGCTACTCGGGAGGCTGAGGCAAGAGAATTACCTAAGCCTAGGAGTTGGAGGTTGCTGTGAGCTGTGTGACACCACAGAACTCTACCGAAGGTGACAAAATGAGACTCTGTCTCTACAAAAAAAAAAAAAAGGCAGCACTTGTGGCTCAAGGAGTAGGGCACTGGCCCCATATGCCAGAGGTGGCGGGTTCAATCCCAGCCCCAGCCAAAAAAACTGAAAAAAAAAAAAAAAAAAAAAGCTTCTAAACCAGCGGTTCTCAAGCTGTAGGTCGCGACCCCTTTGGGGGTTAGAACGACCCTTACACAGGAGTTGCCTAAATACCTCCTCGTATCAGATATTTACATTATGATTCAAAACA
>CAUYON010154404.1:0-28534 GCA_963573935.1 Arctocebus calabarensis
GTGGCGGGTGCCTGTAGTCCCAGTTACTTGGGAGGTGGAGGCAAGAGATTCGCTTGAGCCCAGGAATTGGAGGTTGCTGTGAGCTGTGATGCCACAGCACTCTATCCAGGGTGACAGCTTGAGGCTCTGTCTCAAAAAAAAGAAAAAAAAAAGAAGCTCGGGCATGATACAGACGTGAAAAAAACTTTGGGAAAGTGAGTCATCACTGCTCCTGCCGAGGATAGGCCCTGGGTCTGGCCTTTCCCAGCACCCAGTAGTGACTAATTATCTTGTCCCAAGGAAACTCAGCTCAGTTTTCGAAGACGATGCTGAATGTGCTCCGTGAATTCTGAACCAGAGCAACACCCAAGGGAGCACGTTCCTGTCAGACACTCTTGATGCACATGGTTCCAATCCAGATTCTCTGAAACAGAAACATGCCACCTGAATTCCAAACAGTGATTTAGTGTCATCTTTTGGGCACATACACCTCCCTCTCCTTCCTCCTAGAGGCCCAGTGAGTGAACAAGGCTGAGCCTGTAACAATGCAGGTAACAAGGCCAACGGCGGGGCAGCAGGCTGGAGGACATGCCAGAGGAAAGCAAACAGGTAGGCGCCAGGAGAAAACAAAGCAGCCACCCTAAAATGCCAGATCAATAAGACCTTTGGGGAAAGAGGTACTTGAGGGAACAAAACAGAAATCTTAATAAGCAGATTAAGAATTTTCTAAGACAGTCAAGGGATACTGTACCCATAAAATATGAATAGGCTGGGTGGCACCTGTGGCTCAAAGGAGTAGGGTGGCAGCCCCATATGCTGGAGGTGGTGGGTTCAAATCCAGCCCCGGCCAAAAACCACAAAAAACAAACAAAAACCCATGAATAGGCTGCTAAGAAAAAGGAGCAACCAGGAAATCAGAAAATAGAGGGTGAGGATGGGTGGAGAAAGGGTAATTGGTGGGATCACACCCACAGTGCATCTTAGAAGGGTACAGGTGAAACTTAATAAATGCAGAATATAAATGTTTTAACATAATAACCAAGAAAATGCCATGAAGGCTATGTTAACCAGTTTGATGAAAATGTTTCAGACTGTATACGAAACCAGCACATTGTACCCCATGATTGCATTAACATACATAGCTATGATTTAATAAAAAAGAAAATAGAGTTTTTGATTGTTAGGAACTTTATTATCAAGATAAACATTTTAATAATGACCTGCTTATTATTAACAGAATGATTTAAATTATTCTAGAATAGAAAAGTTAAAAATAAAGCTAGCAACCTGGATGATAACGACAGGAAGACAAAGACAGAAGCACAAAACTAGTTCAGAGATGGGAGAGCCCTGCTGGAGGTTCTGCAGGCTGGGTAGAGCAGGGGCACCACTGCGGGTCTCCTTCCCACTTAGTTCTGGGGCTCCACAGTGCTGCATTTCATAGGTGCTCAATAAAGGCCTGACAGCATGAGAGCCTGCCTGCATGGGCAGGGACTTCTGGCCTACCCACCTCTCCTACCTCTTCAGGAAGAGCGCAGAACTGCTGGCCACTCAGTGAATCACCAGTCACTGGTGGGTCAGCAGGTAGTCCTTTGGGCTGGCTCCCTTGGGAGACCTTAAAATTCCAGTGACAGGGCTTGGCACTTGTATCTCAGCAGTTAGGACGCCAGCCACGTACTCTGGGGCTGGCAGGTTCCAACCCAGCCCAGGACCTGCCAAACAACAATGACAACTACAACTACAAACTACAACTACAACAACAAAATAGCTCGGCATTGTGGCAGGTGCCTATAGTTTGAGGTTGCTGTGAGCTGTGATGCCACAGTACTCTATCGAGGATGACATAGTGAGACTCTGTCTCAAAAGAAAAATTCCAGGCGGCGCCTGTGGCTCAGTGAGTGGGGCGCCGGCCCCATATATCAAGGGTGGCAGATTCAAACCCAGCCCTGGCCAAACTGCAACAAAAAAATAGCCGGGCATTGTGGCGGGTGCCTGTAATCCCAGTTATTCAGGAGGCTAAGGCAGGAGAATTGCCTAAGCCCAAGAGACGGAGATTGCTATGAGCTTGTTAGAGTTACGGCACTCTAACAAGGGTGACAAAGTGAGACTCTGTCTCAAAAAAAAAAAAAAAAAAAAGAAGAAGAAAAATGCTAGTGATATGAGAGACAGGGACAATGTCCCCTGCCTGGGACCTTGCTGGCATCAAACCCGCATAAGCAGCAACCTTCAACTTGCAAGCTAGAAAATCCTAATGTAAAGATGTTCAAATCAACACTGCTTTCTCTCCACCCTCTTGAAAAACATTTGTGATCTCCTGGCCTGGCACCCAGCAAGCTGTCGATGGACATTTGTTGAATACACACTTCATTCTGAGAAGCACTGCTTAGGCATCTGGGAAGCCAGGAATGACTGAGGTACTGTAAACAGTTTCAGATCTTAGATTCCAGTGACTTGTGCCACTCAGATGCCCTGAGTCAGAGCCATTCCTTAACCGGTGTACACAGTCTCAGAGGCTAACAGGTTGCCAAGGTGCCCTTGGCCCATGCTGGGAGCTGGTGTAACCTCCTTCTTCCCATTTGGGCCTGATAACAGATATCAGGTAAATACAAGATATATATTACAGTAAGTACATCTAACCTTGTCCTCGATTTGTTCCAGAAAGAAACAGTAGAACACTTCATGTTTTTAGGCCAAAAAGCTACTACTGTAAAGCACAGACATTCTGAGGGCAAGAACTGGGTTGCTCATGTGTCCTGAAAGTTGGCCTTGGAGAAAGCCCTCGTCTTTGCTCCCTAACCACTGAAGGGATTGTAGAAGGACCCATGCTCGCTGCTCGTGACACATCACCCCCCCACACATGGCTCTCCTGGTTCTGGCCACTCCATGTGACTGGCAGTGAGCAGAGCCCATATGGCACGTTTGTTCCTCCATGTCCAGGGAGGGAGTCTTCAGGAATTGGGAAGTGTCTACAATTTCTTCAGAGGCACTGTTTTGGCCCAGGGTGAGGGAAGGATTATTAAGTTAGGGACATATTTATCTCCTCTTTCTACAAACATGTACCATGTGCCAGCCACTCTTCTCAGTACCTACTTCTTTCATAAACACGAACTGATACTTCTGAGTACCCACCATGTGCCAGGCATCTCCTAACCTGGGGATGGAGCAGTGAATGAGACAGACACGGTCACTGCCCTCCTGGGCTTGCTGTCCTAGGAAAGCAGAATAACACACAGCAAAATACAAACAGCTGCAGTGTGAGAAGCACATGAAAAATGGGGTGCTCTAAAAGACCCAGGGAGGGGCTTGTGGGGAAATGAATGTTGCCTCTCCAAGGACCACAAGAAGATAGGGAGCGGGCATGAGAGGGCTAGGTGAAGGGCCTTTCAGGGACAACAGTGAGAGGGGAGGCTGGGTCCCAACACCCAGCAGGGCAGGAGCCCAGGTGCCTGCAGGGCTGGGAGGAGGCAGGGTGACCTCAGAGAGAATGATCTGGTGCCATCAGTAAGCTTTATGGTAGGATTTTTGTACCCATGCTGCTGGCTTCAGAACTGTCCACAGAGCTGCTGCTATGTCTGGCACGCCCTCTCCACACATGAAATACATGTTAACAGGAGAGAACACTTATCCTTTAATGCAATTATTTCTTTTTCTTTCTTTCTTTTTTTTTTTTTTTTTGAGACAGAGTCTCACTCTGTCGCCCTGGGTGGAGCCCCTAGCATCACAGCAACCTCAAACTCTTGGGTTCAAGCGATCCTCTTGCCTCAGCCTCCCGAGTAGCTGGGACTACAGGCGCCTGCCACATCGCCTGGCTAGTTTTTCTATTTTTAGTAAAGACAGGGTCTCATTCTTGCTCAGGATGATTTTGAACTCCTGAGCTCAAGCAATCCACCTGCCTCAGCCCCCCAGGGTGCTAGGATTACAGGTGTGAGCTACTGGGCCTGGCCTGATTCAGTTATTTCTTTTAAAAATTTATGCTATAGATAAACTCACCCAAGAGAACCAAGTATATGTGTTCATTGTAGCGTTATTTTTAATAGCAACAAATAAAAACAAAAAAAGCCCACTGAGAACTAAGTCAATGTCCATCAAGAATAAAAACAAAATACCAACCAGGACACCTGTGTAACGGCGCACCATAGAGCCAGCAGAGAGGGGCAAGGCAGAGCTGGGAGCGCAGAGCGGGAGACGCTGCACAACAAAGTGACACGGAGTGACATGGCGGGGTCCAGCCCAGCAGGCACACTCTGGAATCCATGACAGCTAAACAGCGCACAAGAAGTCCTGGTGGGGGCCCAGGGACTCTGCTCTGGAGGTACCAGGAGGGTAGAGGGGATGTCACATCTCACCTCATAACTTCCTAAACTATTAGAAAGCTTTGACTATCAGTCTGTGGTGGTTTAGAATACAAGATTAGTTAATAAGGAACCCCATGTTGTTTATAAGTGGCCACACAGGGGCGGGGGCCATAGCATGGCTTTGAGGGGCCACACATGCCTCCTAGACTGGCCCTGCCTTCTCAAAACAGTAGAGATGATCAGACCCACCCCTTCCTCCCACCGTCTCTGCTACCACCCTCTCTCCTCTGTGTGGTCAAAGTCGTCTGTCCCCTAGTGGAGTTCCGAGCCCCCCCATCCCACTTCAGTCTATTCTTACCATAGTGACCCTTTCAAAATGCAAGTCAGACCATCAGTGTTCTCAAGCCTCCAAAGCAGAGGAAAGCCCCAGGTCCTTCCAGCCTGCACTCTGCCCAACTCCTTGTCCCTAGACCCCACCCTTGCCACTGCCACCCTTCCCACACTGAGCTCCGACCACCCCAGCCCTCTGCCGGTCCTGGCCCTTCTTACTCACCTGCTGCCTAGAATGGTCCCCCTCCTGTCCCACAGGCTGTACCAGCCCCCAGTGAGGTCCCCACTGCCCATTTCCCCAGCCCTGCCAGGGCCTCCCTGCTTTACTGTTCTCTTCCAGTACTCACTGCCTTGTAAGAGACACATCAATTGGTTTTCATCCATCTGCCCTGCTGCAATGTAAGCTCCAGGAGGGCAGGGACTCTTTATCAGTTCTGTTCACTGCTATTGCCCCTGTGTCCAGAGTCCAACACATAACAGCCACCCCATAAAAACTTTCTGGGCAGATTCAGGATAAGAAAAGATGAATTGAAGAGTCTGAGTAATTTTGATTTATGCAGACTAAAGACCCACAGATGGAAAATAATGGGAGCGTTTATGTGAAGATGCATTAGCACTAGTGGTTAGAATTCTTTCACAGACACTACTGTACACATTAACCTGCATCACAAATGGATTTAGCAACCATAGTGTGGGGCACAGGGCTCAACCCCCAGCTGTCTACCACCAGCCTTGCCCTCCTGCCACCTGACAACCCAGCTGGGGCCCACAGACTCCAGGTCCTCTCTGCTGGGCTTTGGCTTGGCTTAGGCTGTTCTTCTGTGTCCAGAAAGGACAGAGTCTCCCACTTCTGTCTAGACGTCAAGCTGCCCCCTACAAGTTATGGGCTCTCAGGGAGTCAGGCCCGCTTAATATACCACCTTGCATAATTAGCAAAGCAAGAACACTTTTTTATTTTTATTTATTTATTTATTTATTTATTTATTTATTTATTTATTTATTTATTTATTTATTTGCAGTTTTTGGCTGGGGCTGGGTTTGAACCCGCCACCTTCACCATATGGGGCCAGCGCCCTACTCACTGAGCCACAGGCGCCACCCAAGAACACTTTTTTAAATAGCTCAACTATCTGGCACAACCTATTTTGTTTCCAATGATTTCATCTAGAAAAGTGAACATTCCTCAAAGGAAGAGATAGAGATCAGCAAATAAAGTGACTTGTATCTCTGTGGAACACCATGTAGTGCATTTAATTCAACGATGGAAAACAGCTTGTACACTGCAAGATTTGGGGTTTTAAAGACTGTTCCCAACAGGAAGGACACAGAAGCTTGCACTCAGGAGGCTCTCGGCCCCGGGACATGCCCACAGGTCCAGACAGTGAGACAGCATGAGCTCTCAAGGGGCTTTCAAAGAGTGAGAATAGCCAGCACCCGGCAGGCAGATAGTGTGTTTGCTGTGGAAACCATCATCTAAAAACAAAAGTTGACTGGCAGTGGATTTCCAGCCACCTAGAGGCACAGAACTACCCACTGCAAACTGAAGAAAAGGCAGTGAGAGGAAGGGGGATTCTGGGAACTCCACTACGACACACGACCCTTTCAGTGGAAACAAACATGGCTCTTACCATTGTTAAGAAAAAAGAAAAAGAGGGCGGCACTTGTGGCTCATTCAGTAAGGTGCTGGCCCCATATACCAAGGGTGGTGGGTTCAAAACCAGCCCCGGCCAAACTGCAACAGAAAAATAGTCGGGCCTTGTGGAGGGTGCCTGTAGTCCCAGCTACTCGGGAGGCTGAGGCAAGAGAATCACCTAAGCCCAGGAGATGGAGGTTGCTGTGAGCTGTGTGCTGCCACAGCACTCTACCGAGGGCGATAAAGTGAAACTGTCTCTACAAAAAAAAAAAAGAAAGAAAGAAAAGAGAAAAAGAGTTGGGGTGGGGCGGTGGGGACCAAATCTTATTTTGTGTCAACAAGGCAGGGCAGTCCTCCTCTTCCCACAAAAGAGAAAAGCACCATCTCGGACACAGGTGCTGTGACACGTACTGTAGTCCCAGCTACTCCGGAAGCTGAGGCAGGAGGACCCCTTGAGTCCAAGAGTTCAAGGTCAGCCTGGGCAACATAGTGAGACATCCCCCGCCATCCCTCAAAAAAAAAAAAAAAAAAAAAAATTTCTTAGAGAAAGTGAAGGAAAAACAAATTTTTCTAAACAGACAAAGCCAGTGGGCTCTTCCACACTGTCAAACCTGGTTGGACACATTACCTGTCCCACGGCTCCTAAATCTCGCTCAGGAGTTGGCAGTGCTGCTCTTTTAACCCCCGACACTGCTAAGCCAGTAACGGTTTTAAGTGGAAACGTCTGTTCTTTGGCTAGCATGGGCTGTCAAGGCCACAAGGCTCCTCATGACCGGCTCTGTCCCACCAGCCTCCACTCTCATGCCTTTCTCATCCCGTGTACCTGTCGGCTGACTTCACTGTCCTCATAGCCAATAAGCCATCCTGTGTTCTGTTTCAAACACCCTGTTGTCTGGGTGTTTCCAATGGCTGTAGAATGTCACGTGTGGTCCCACACCCCCCTGTGCCAGGCCCTTCAGGTCATCCCGTGAGAGCCCAAGGTTGGGGACATCATGGCACGGCAGCTTCCACTTCTATCCCACTGTTTCCCTGGTGCTCTGTGGCTCATGTGCTCCAAAGAGAGCTGACAGACCTCTCGCACACGGTTTAAAGAGCAAGATCTCAATCTGATGCCCGCAATCTACATTTAAGGGATGGAACACAAACCCATAAGAAAGGATGGGAGCACACTTGAGAGGCATAGGAGGAAATGACTCACAGACACACCTTGGCAAAAAAATCGTGCTGCCTTTAGGAGTCCTTAAAGTAATTCACTGTCTGCTTCACACAATGAATCTCAGAACACTGTAGGTAGAGAAATCTTACCTGCAATATCACACGTGAATTAGAAATGGACAGAAAAGGGAAAAGGAGGAGTTCACGGGAAGACAAAGACCCGAGTTACGGAGGCAAATGAGTCTCACCAGAGCTGCTCATTTCCCACTTAGGATGTACAGAAATCAGATTGGGTTTGTTTTGTTTCTAAGAAACTTCAAGTAAACAAATAGCATTTATAAAATTAAAATATGAAGCTCCTTTAAATCAGAGTCAGAGTGTTTTATCTACAGAAATCCTGGTAGACTGATGCCTGCAGGCTCGGTGGGGCAGCGCTGAGTCAAGACACAACGAAGGGCACCCAGGAGGCACCAGGGCAGTGGCACCAGTGGGCAATCATTCTGGCGAAGGGCATCACTGGGTATACCCTGCCTGGGATGCAATTTTTTAAGAAAAATATACACAGACATACATATAACCCCCCACCCCCCAAAAAACAAGCAAACCAAACCAATAAAGCTACAATGGAACACGATTTAATTTCTGATGATTTAGAAGTCATTTCTTACTAATACAAACTGCTCTCAGGACCAAACTTTAGAAGCCTCATCCCAAATTTGCCATTAAATGGCAATGAGGACTTGGACAAATCCCACATCTTCTCAGCATCCTACTACTTTCATTTGAGGAGAGTGAGATTGAACAAATTCAGATTTCTCTGAGTTTAAATTTTTTTTTTTTTTTTTTTTTTGGAGACAGAGCCTCAAGCTGTCACCCTGGATAGAGTGCCGTGGCATCACTGCTCACAACAACCTCCAATTCCTGGGCTCAAGCAAGTCTCTTGCCTCCGCCTCCCAAGTAGCTGGGACCACAGGCGCCCACCACAACGCCCCGCCATTTTTTGGTTGCAGCCGTCATTGTTGTTTGGCGGGCCCGGGCTGGATTCCAACCCGCCGGCTCAGGTGTACGTGGCTGGAGCCTTAGCCCGTTGAGCCACAGGCGCTGAGCCTGAGTTTAAAATGTTTTAAAAGAACCTCCTACTAGCAAGAGATTAAGAGAGAACATGTGTGGATTAAAGTCAAATAATTACAAGAGTGCCTATATATCCAGTGACCTTCATGGCTACAGAGGGCCTTCTTACTCTGTCAGACCTGGGCCTCAGAACACCCTACGTGGGTACTCTCACCAGGAGCCCTGCATCCAGCTTGAGCTCATCCTCCGGTCTGACTGGAAAACAAGCCACATTCAGCAGCAAGTCTGTGCTTCCCAAGCATGTCCACATCATAGAAATGTGTTGGCAACACAAGGTCGCATCCCTGCTATAAGTCCTGTGCATACAAAGTATAAAGGAAAGGTGATAGCAAATAATGTATATTTTTCAAAACCAGTAAAAAACAAATCACAGCCTCCTATATTGCAACAAGTGCTCTGAGCAAAGGTCTTCTCACTGAAGAGTCCCTGTCGGTGGCTTCAGGGAAGCCAAGCACGGTGACAATACCGGGGCACAGTGGGCTGGAAAATATTCAGTGGGAGCAACATGGCTGCAAAGTATAAGCAGAAGAAAGAATATCTCTGAACCCCAAAGTGACCCTGCTTGTTTTTCTTTTAAGATTAGTTTGCCCACCTTTTAGAATGGACGTCATACTGACCACACAGCCAATTACCTGAGGTCCTCTTAAGAACACTGACCTACTTCAAGTTGGACAATAAATGAGAAAAACCCACCATCTGGGCCTAGTGGCCTACCCTCTAAGGCCTTCCTTTATGCTCAAAATTTAGCTCTGCTGCCTGGCCTACAAGACTCATTCCATTCAACTGTATATAGAGACCAGTTACCCACACATCTGTCTCTTTCAGGAGAACAAAGGACTTGAGGGCAGGAATCACACAGAGTTTATTTTATACCCCGATCCTTGTGCACAGTAAGTCATGTTGAGCATGCATGTCCCACTTTTCCCACCTTGGACCAGGAGACAGTTGAGATCAGAGCCATGCATGACAGGAGACAAAGGAAGTCTGGGTCTCTGACACTGTGGTGTGGCCACCAGTCTTGGCATGCTACCTCCAGGCTTTAGGAATGAAAGAAATAAACTTCTCTTTTTAGCCCATTGTTATTTTGAAGTTCTCTGTGACTTGCAACCAAACCTAGTCCTAATAGATACACCTTCCTGGTCTCCATGTGCTCTGCCCCAGTTAAGGCCAGAACACACAGCACCAGGCTCACGGAGTTTCCTGCCCTGGGCCTCCCACAGGGCATACTCAGCACCCTGCCCCTGTCTAGACCCTCCTGTGCTGTGTGAGACACCCACCCAATCCTCACCTGGGAAGTAAAGGATGCCCGTGTTCACACCATACTAAATGGGGGTGGGGGGGCAGATTATTGAATAGATGAGTTTTGAAAAGTGACAGACTATCTTACTTTTAAATTAACTGAAGCGTTTGTAAAATACATTTGGGAATAGGGAAGTAGGGCATTTTGAATGAACAATAAGCATGGTGATAAAAAATGAAATGCCTCCGAGGGTTTGGTTTATCCAATCTCTTGATCTGGTTTGGGTCAATGGGAAAATTTAGAATGAAAGAATGAATTAGAAAGAATTAGAAAATGAAAGTTTCTGTCAGTTCAAATTAAAAAATAAATTTATCCTTGAATTATATATTTCTTACTGATATTTCTAATCTTAGAAATAGATGTTAGAGTAGCTTGAAGATTTTAATTGAGCTAATATTCAAGTTCCTGGTATATGATTAATGTAGTCTTAAGTTAAATATATTTACATGTGCTTCCTTGGTTAAAAGAATGGAAATATTAAGCACATGAAATTAATAATTTTAGAAACATCCCCACTGAGGCTGCAGCAGATGCAATAAAGATCCATAACATCACATGAACTGACATTAACATAGTAATTCTCTGAACAAAAATGTCAATCTGACAGGGAAGTGGGAGATAGAAGGGACAAGCTAAGTAGGACAAAACAAGGAAACCTGTCAAACACAGGACAGCTGGGAGAGAAGCTCAGCAAGAAAGCAGCAAAAGCTGACCACGGTTCCAAGTGGCCCTGCTCTGACGGCCTCACAGGGCCATCATCCTCCATGCTCAGGAGCCATCAGACGCACATCTGTGAGGGTGGACAGGACAGTCCAGAGGACAGTCACGTACAGCCCCATAACCATCTCCTGGCCCTTCCCTCATCCAACATTTATTTACTAGGTACTGACCATTTGCCAAACACCCTGCTAACAGTAGCAGGGAATTCAAAAAGGTCCTCAGAGTTGAGCAGGACACAGACCCTGACCTCACCAGATAGGAGAAATAACATGATAGTCAGTATTTCAGGAACATGTTGAAGTAGCAAGGAATCACGCATCCTCTGAACAGCCCTATGAGATGGCTACTGTTATCACCCTCATTTTACAGATGCAGAAATGGAGACATAGGAGTATCTGAGTAACTTACCTAAGGTCACACAGCTAAGTGGTAGAGCTGAGGTTCAAACCAGAACTTCCTTGAAGCCACCAGACTGTGCTGCCTGCTACTGAGACGTGGACAATGAAAGATGCCAAGGCCAGGTAAAGGTGACTCTGACACAAAACAAGGCTGGGTGCTAATGGAGGCAGCACACCAGCCAGGCCTCCAACAAAGTAGAATGGTGACTGGAAGTCCTTCGTTCACTCACTCACTCACTACCAGGGCTCACTGAGCTCCCAGGCCGATGAGGGTGACAGACAAGCAACCCACACCTGCCCGCCTACAGCCACATTCCACAGTGGGCACAGCACCTGGCATACACAAGGCAATGACAGGCAGAGAAAAAACAAAGGGTGAATGAATCCAGGCCTACTGTGAACTAGGTGGATAGCCAGGGACAAGTTACTCAGCCTCTCTGAGCCTCAGTTTCTGCACGTAGAAAACAGAATTAATACTGCCTATTGCTCCTTGGGAATCCTGGAAGGACGGAAGTAGCTGCTCTCCACCCAGGTGCTGAGGAGGTGGCTTTCCAGCCAGCGGCACCACGTAAACCTCTAGGAGCAGAGGGGAGTCGGGGTGGGGTATCCCAGACAGAAGAAACCTTGAGTGCAGGTGGGGGTGGGGGTGAGAAGGTGGGGGCAGAAAGTCAATGTCAATGGGAACACCATGGGACTCAGAGAGCTTGACCTCATGGCTGGTGTCTTGAAACAGGAACAGTGAGGAAGAAAGAGGAAATGGTATATTTCTACATAAAAATCCCCATGTGGTTTAAACTCGATGAGTTTCTCAAAATTCGTAATCTTTCAGCTGCTGGCTAGGCTAAGAACTACTTTACACACTATTAATACTCACATTTTTTAAATTAACAGGGCCATGCAGACATCAGGTTGTTATTATCATTAACAAGCAGGCTAGGCTATATGTACTTACCCAAGACCTCTCTTCCCAAAAGGCCCAGAAGATGTCACAGAATCCTCAGTCCTAAGGAGCATAGGTGGTGTTAGGAGACAATGGGTCCAGTCAGTTACACTGCTCTTTAAAGTCGCAAGCATCAGGAATTGCTCTATCCCCAAGTCAGTATTCACACAGTAGAATCTGAAAACATCTGGCAAAGATAAGTTCCCTGTATTAAGCCCCAGTGTGTGCTCAGAACCCGGTCTGAAGCTGCCTTCACTTGTCTGAGCCTAGCTATCCGTAAAAGATGGCGGTCAAAGACTTTAAGAGATTGGAAACAAACTATCTGTATGATTCCATATACCTACAGGCCTTTCTTTAAATCTTGATCAATACTTTAATGTTTCTCAAAACAACGAAGTGCAGAAAAGTCTTTTCTTGAATAATCTTCATGCCTGGAGGAGAAGACAAGGCAGACTTTGTCAGTGACTGCCAAGACCAGTGTTGCTTTTCTTTGAACTACAGATTCTCAAAACAAGAGACTTGCCCAAAGTGGAAGCCTCAATTCTAGCCCCAAAATAAATGATTAAATAAATAAGAATAAGAGAACAAACCCACACTCATGCCCAAAGAGACCCAAGAACCAAGGGTCTGTCAGATGTCTGGACCACAATGTACAAAGCCAACTCTTCCCAAACCCATACCACAGCCCTGCCGTGCACTCTCAACCATGGGACTCAAAGTGGCTCCATGAAGATGACATGGGTCCACCTATCCAACCCAACAGGGACCTCCACAGCCCCCACACCACACTGTACTATCCTTCCAGAGCCAGACCCTCTTTCATCACAGCATCTGTAAAAGGGAGAAACAACTGATTTTTCTCATTTGGAAAAAAATGCTATTGCAGCTGGAGAAACTTTCTTGGACACTGTGAATAAGATATTCTGATCCTAAGGAATTGCAAATTTGATGCTAAAGTGTGTGAAAGTATGAATAAGCAGATTTGAGGAAATATTATGGAGCCATGGTAACAGAAACTATGGAAGAAACTCCAGTTACACAAAACTGTTTAAGAATAAACCGGATACTAAAATACCAGCAAAAAGCTACAATGACTCACACTGTTCTCAAACACTTAGGAGAACAGCCAGTTCCTTAACACACTTGTCTTCCAGGCTTTTTCCCCATTGGAGAAATGTTGAGATAAAGAGAGTAAAGTAAAAAGAAACTTTGAAATTGTCTCAATTTTACCAGCAAGTTGATATGAATAAGTCCTTACATGTTTTAGAGTTGGGATAGGAGTATGGAAAGGTGCAGAGAACATTGAGACTTAATAACAACCAAACTGAATTTTAAAAACCCAACCAAGATCCCATAGGGCACAAAACTGAGCACACAGGTACCAGTAAATTGGGTAAAGAAGCACAGCACATGGCCACATGGCCATCAGGGACGTAAAACTTTTCAGTGTTCTGTGTGTGATTCACCGCCCTTTCCCGTCCTTGGCACATCCTCTACACTTTCACACCTTCCAATATGGCAGCCACATGCTCAGCCTCCTTCTGGGCCTCCCCAGAGGTCTCCATCCCCTGCCCAGCCCTGAAGAGCCACACGTGCACTGCTCTGCGGCCTGACGCTGCCCTTCCTGGTCCACCCCACCTGCCCTCCTCCAAGGGGCCCCCACCATCCCAGGCACCCGCTGCCCCCCTCTGTCCCATTACAGTTCCTCCATGTGCCATTATTTAGCCACATTCCAATTTCCCCAACCAGGCTCTTAGCCCTGGGGGCCCCACCCAGAGCACCTGGCTTTCCTCATACCTGTCATAGTACCTGCAGCTGCTCAGTGACGATCAGTCAAGGAAGAAAGGGAGCCAGAGAAGGGATTTCTCAGGAAACCTCAGGTCCAGCACTGTATTCCTTAATAACCCAGGACCTGGCTCCTCCACATCCCCCTGCCGCAACTCACCAATCTTTTCTCTCCTTTGCCCATGAACAAGCGATTCCCAGCAAACTGCCACTTCTGCTGTGGACAGGGAAGGGTCTCAGATGCAGGGTCTCATCTGCAAAACTTGCTGGAGAGTAAGCTTTGCTGCCATTTGGTGAGCAGTCTCAAAGAAGGAATTGTACTTTGGTGACTTCTTCAAATTGACTTTGAGAGGGCCGACTTTTCAATCTTTGCCACCCAAATTATTCATCAAGACCCATAATCACTGAGATTCAATTTGTTCTGTTACTGAAAGCCCTTGAGTACTGTACTGGCTTTGCAGCCCCAGCAAGAGGCAAAGGAGGCCTGCCTTCTGAGGCACAGCAAGACCGCTACTGTAGTAGTCCCAGTAAGATGACAGTGGCTGAGACCAGGTGGACAACACTAGAAATGACATCACATGAGTTTAAAAGGATTCTGAGAACAAAACAAAATGACCTCATCTTTTCAGCTTCTACCCCACTGTCAACATCCATCCCTAAGCCCTGGATCCTGGCCTGATCATTAAGGAGCACCGCCCAGTGACTACCACATAGGCCACCCCTTCCTTGAGGGCTGGGCAAGGAGGAGCTGGGCATGCCGCAATGTCACTTGTCACAGCCCTCAAGTCAAGAGTCCTGCATCTCCCCTTGAAATTAGCTCTGACTCAGACACAGCCAAGACACCAGTGTGGGTGAGGAGCGGGGACACAAGCACTCAGGCCTCCCACCAGAGAAAAGAAGCTCCGAGGAGGAGGAAGATCCAGCATCCCTGGTGTCCCACGCTAACTGGAGGCCAGCCAAACAGACATGGAGCCCTTGTCCCCTGGCTCACGCCATCTGGAGCCCAGTCTCCAGAAGGCTTCGAACTTCCACTTAACAATGTTAGAATCATACTCTGAGGGAAGAAGTCTCACCTGCTCCTGCCCAGTTGACTTTTCCCAGCTCACTTGCTCCCTGCTCCCTACCCACAATGGTGCAGAGAGTAAAACAAGATCATCTTCTAAATCTGTGATTCTTCACCTATGTGCTATTAATTTTTTTTAAAGATTGTTAATTAAGGTGGTGCCGTGCTCAGTGGGTAGGGTGCTGGCCACATACACCCAGGCTAGAGGGTTCAAGTCCAGCCCAGGCCAGCTAAATGACAATGACAACTGCAACAAAAACATAGCCAGGCGTTGTGGCAGTTGCCTGTAGTTACAGCTACTTGGGAGGCGGAGGCAAGAGAATTGCTTAAGCCCAAGAATTTGAGGTTGCTGTGAGCACTGTCTCAAAAAAAAAAAAAAAAAAAGAAAAAAAAGATCGTTACATTATTTTCAAAAGAAGTTCAAAGCAAAGTATATTCTTTTTCTTAAACTCTTTTTTTTAAATCAACATAATTTAAGTGTGCTGTGGCATTTTAACTACAGGTTGGAGTGTGCCATGAGATGAAAAAGGCTGAAAAACACTGTTCTACACGCTAGATTCAAGTTGACAACCCTTAGAACTAATGCCATTTAAATTGAGCAGAATTTAAAATGTTTTTCTAACAAACCAAGTAGTCCCTTGAAGCCAGTTTGGGGAAGATCTTTGAAATCACTCTCTCTCTGTCTGCACTAGAGACCCAGTTTCTCCCCTGTTTCCTGGGTTCAAGTAGTCACAGAAGGTGTGAGCAGAGTACTAAGCAGTGAACTCCTAAAGCCCAAGGATGAAAATCGAGATGGTTCTAAAGATCCCAGAGAATGGTGTGCTGGTTAATTTTATTCGTAAACTGGCCTGAAGAAAGCCCTTGATGCAGAAAATGCTTTTAAAAGCCTCACTTTGGGGACTTTTTGGTGCTAAAATGCTTGACCTCCCTTTCAAATGATTTTAGAGAAAATGAAGGCAGATCACAGAACCAGTTGCTCACTCACACAGCTGGCTTCAGAAGCAGTCAGGGACACTGTCTTTGGCAAGAACCTACTAAGTGAGTGCTGCATGCAAAGACCCACACCAGGCAAAGGATGTACAAACACACATGGCCCTGCACAGGCCACCTGGACGTTCCTCCGGACACTTTAGGCTGCACCATCTCCTCCCAACAGCTGGGACCTTACCATTCCACCCCCCACCGCTGTGCAGCCCCTGGGGCTCCATGAGGTAAGGGCTCTCGCCTTCCTGTCCAGCCAAATCAGGTGCTCCAGAGATAATACTGGAAGACAAGGGGAAGGGAAGAGGAGGTGCTGTCTGCGTGGATCCTGCAGGTGAAGGGGATACACACTGCACAAAAGGAATCTGTATTTTTAAGAAGTTCCACATGTGGACTCACCAGTACCTTAAAACAACCCTGTTTTACCTCTGGTGCCTCTCACATCCCAATAGCTCAGAGGAAACACCCTGAGAGTGCGCCCCTGGGTGAGAACCGCCTCCGGATGCAGAGTCACCAGCACAGGTAGGATGTTGGGGCCCCGGGTTGCCTGGACTTGGTCCAGCCCCTCAGCTGTTAGTTCATGCACATAATTAAACCAAGAGCTGGAGCTAATAGCACGTAGTTAGATGTGTCCCTAAAACTCGTTTTTCTTATGTAATGGAAACATGTCAGCTGACAGATCCACCCGTGCCTTGGACTGATTTCTACAACAATATTTTTTTAGCCTCTTGTTGGCAGGCACCCTGGGAATGCAGAGACTCAGGCTAAAGAGTTCCCCAACCTAAATACTGAGTTATGCTCCACAGGCTTAAAATAGAAAAAGTTACTTTTAAATGGACAAAAATGACACATTTTCAAATCTGATATTAACATGAGAATGCCAACAGCAGTGCAAGGAAATGTATAAGAAGAATCTAAGGATTTGATAGAAAAATTATTAAAGGTGACCCACCTAGAGCGGGTCACCTCTGGCAGAAGCAGAAACACCGGCTTCCCCTCCTTGTGCCTGCAGGGCCAAACTCCCCCACCACATGGCACACAATCCCTCAGGCAACGTTTTTATAAAAAATATATAATACCTTTCTTCCAGAGTTGGGTGGGACCAGAACATACAGATGGAGCCAGGAGCCCAGGGTCTAGCGCCTGCTCTGGCTTTTATGAGTCACTTCCCTGCCAGCCTCAGTCTCCTCACCTACTACAGACAGACGGGCTCCAGCCTGCCCAGCTCTCAGGGTCACTATCACTGCCATCTTGTATTCAATGCCCCCCAAAGTCACGTCTTCACTAACTAACATATCTGGAGCACCTACCCCGTTCCAGGCACCGGAGATTACACCCAGCACAATAGGGTCACTGACTCCTCGGAACATGCGTGCTGACAGCACTTGGACTTACCAGCCCTTTACAAACTGTTGAATAAGGGAATACTCCTCCTTGCACCAGACACAATTACTACATTTCTAAATCAGATTTTTTCCTGAGGCACGAGGACAATGTTTGGGACCAGCTTAACAAAGTCATCTGGTGCAACTCCTGGTCAGGATAAACACTAAAACGAATGGAAAGCACAGACTGGCTTAAAAACTCAAACTCTTGCTGAACTACTCAGTAAACAGCACGGTCATTCTGCTGCAAAAATAGATTTTTTGTGTTCGTTGTTGCCCAGGCTGGAGTGTGATGGTGTCAGTATAGCTCACAGCAACCTCAAACTCGTGGGCTCAAGTGGATTCTCCTGCCTCCCAAGTAGATGGGACTATAGGCTGCTTCACCAGCTAATTTTTCTATTTTTAGTAAAGACGAGGTCTCATTCTTGCTTAGGCTGGTCTCAAACTCCTGAGGTGAAAGGATCCGTCTGAAGCTGAAGCTCCGTCTCCCAGAGTGCTGGAATTAGAGGCGTGAGCCGCCATGCCCTGGCCCCAAAACAGATTTTCCCATTCTGTGCAATGAAAGGAAAAACTGCAGTGCAGAGTAACTGTTCATCTCAAACTGTGCACAGTAGGGGCTGACATGTGTTTGCTGAATAACATTGCTCCTGCCCACGGGAAGGCAGGTGACAGGCAGAGAGCTGTGTTGCACCAGGCACTTCCTTAACAACCTCTCCTCCTTTGACAGTTAAGGAACGAGACAAGGAGAGAAGCCCAGTCTCCAAGGTCAGTTACCCAGGAAGTGGTCACCCAGAATGTGAGCCCTTTCCTGGAGACAGTGACACAGTGCTCTCACTAACACGGCCTGGAAGGAAACCCACTTCAGTCCCTGGGCCTTCCTGTTCCCAGTTGCTTCCCTTCAAGCTGGGGACGCCCCACCTTCCCCAATTTGAGACTCTGCATTTAATCCTGGAAGTTATAGCTTAGGAGATTCAAAAAGAATAAACTTCTGTATGAAAAAGACCTGAATGCATCTGTCAAAAATAGGTAAAAGAATGGAATTATCTAGCTAGGAGAGGCTGTGGGGGGATAATGATTTGAGTACTTGAACATTTTGCTATTTTTCTCACAGATTTTTCTTTTTCTTTCTTTTTTTTTTTTTTGTAGAGACAAAGTGTCACTTTGTCACCCTTGGCAGAGGACTGTGTAGTCACAGCTCACAGCAACCTCCAGCTCTTGGGCTTAGGCGATTCTCTTGCTTCAGCCTCCCGAGTAGCTGGGACTACAGGCGCCTGCCACAACGCCCGGCTATTTTTTGTTGTTGTTGTTGTTGTTGTTGTTGTTGGAGACACAGCCTCAAGTTATCACCCTGGAGAGAGTGCTATGGCATCACAGCTCACAGCAACCTCCAGTTCCTGGGCTCAAGTGAGTCTCTTGCCTCCGCCTCCCAAGTAGCTGGGACTACAGGCGTCCGCCACAACGCCCGGACATCTTTTAGTTGCAGCTGTCATTGTTGTTTGGCGGGCCCGGGCTGGATTCGAACCCACCAGCTCAGGTGTATGTGGCTGGCGCCTTAGCCTGTTGAGCCACGGCGCTGAGTTGCCTGGCTATTTTTTGATGCAGTTTGGCCAGGGCCGGGTTTGAACCCACTACCCTCGGTATATGAGGCCAGCGCCCTACTTGCTGAACCACAGGCGCTGCCCTCTAACAGTTTTTTCAATACAATTCACACACAGTTCATCCATTTATAAAATGTACACAGTGATTTGTAGTTGTATTCAGAGTTATGCCACCAACACCATAGTCAATTTTACAGCATTTTCATCACCCCCCAAAAGAAACTCTATACGCTTTGGTGGTCATCCCCCCACCCCCTGCACCCCCAGGTCCTGGCACCCACTAATCTACTTTGTCCCTTACAGACATGTTGTATAAATGGAATCACATTACACAGAGTCTTTTGTGAGTGGCTTCTTTCCCTCCAAGATTCATTTATGCCAAATAATATCCCATTGTGTGAATTTACTACAATTTGCCCATTACCAACATGTGGGTTGTTTCCACTTTTTGGCTATTTTTAATAATGCTGCCCTGAACACTATGTACAAGTCTTTGTGTGAACATATGTATTCATTTCTTTAGGGGAGATTCCTAGTAGTGGAATTGCTGGGTCACACTGAGATACTGTTTCCCAAAGTCAGGCATTTCCAACATTTAGCCAGACAGTTCTCCAAAGCTGCTGCACCATTTTACATTACCACCACCAGAGTATGACAGTTTCAATTTCTCCACAACCTCACCAACACTTGTTAATTGTCTTTTTCATTTTAACCATCTTGGTAAGAAGTGGTATCTCATTGAAGATTTTTTTTTTTTTTTTTGAGACAGTTTCACTATGTCACCCTCAGTAGAGTGCTGTGTCGTCACAGCTCACAGCAACCTCCAACTCTTGGGCGTAAGCAATTTTCTTGTATCAGCCTCCCAAGTAGCTGGGACTACAGGCACCCGCCACAACGTCTGGCTATTTTGTTGTTGTTGTAGTTGTCATTATTTGGCAGGCCCAGGCCAGGTTTGAATCCGCCAGTCCCGGTGTATGTGGCTGGTCCAGTCCTCATAGTAGATTTGAATTGTGTTTCTCTAAAGACTAACAATGTTGAACATCTTTTCATGGTCTTATTGGCCATTTGTATATTATCATTGCAGAAATGTCTTTTTAGATCTTTTGCACATTTTTTAAAATTGGTTTGTCTTTTTAGTGTTGAGTTTTAAGAGCTCTTTATATAAGAGTGACAAAAATATATATAAACATTTTAAGAAAGGAAAAAACTTATAAATCTGTAATACTCAAGTCATGTTTCTGCAATTACAAGAGGTGCTCAATGTGACTTGTATTCATCTTTTGTTATCAATATATATTATTACAAAAGGAAAGGCCTTTTCCTTTCTTAAAAAGTGTATACCTTTTTTTGGTACCATCTGTGTATCCAAGATACAAGCCCTTAATGAGATATATGATTTGAAAATGTTTTCTTCCAATAAGTGCTTCTGACCTGATGCTGCTCTACCTTTGCCTATTACTGATTATACTAATGAGATTTGTGTTTTCCAGAAATGTCATCAAGCCACACGCAATAAAGATGGTTCCAGTCCATGACCCCCTGTATCACTCTCCCTCCCCCCTAACTGCCCCCTTCTATCATTGCCCTATTTGGCAGGAAGCAGTGAGATCGAGTCTTTGCCCCTTTTCCCTAACAGCAGTTGAGGTTTCTACTTGGAGAGGGAGAATTGATGCAGGACATTTGGCGCCCTGGCCAACTCAGCGGAGCTGGTGGACCTGCTGCCTCCTCCTTGGCAGTGTCGGTGCTGCAGCAGCCAGCTGAAGAACCAGTGGACTTGATGACTGGCAAGGAAGGGGACCTTCAACCCCCACCAGAGGCTCCAATAGCCAAAAAGGCCAGACAACTGCTGAGGAGTCACCTGTGCCTCGGTGTCTCCTTCACTTTGCACTTGGGACTAAATGTGGAACCCCATTTCCTGTGCCTAGGTCATTTTCATGTGAATTTCCTGGGCCTCAATTCCATGAATGAACTGTGTCCATTCATTGATGCATTCATTCACTTTGCCCTGGAGGGGACTGTGCTCTTTCATTGGTACATTCATTCACCTTGCAAATAAATAAATACATAAATACATAAATAAATAAAAACTTCTTATACAAAAAAAAAAGAAGCAAAAAAAGTAAAACAATGTGTGTGTGTCTCTCTGTGTGTTTATATTGCAATATATTTTATGGCACTGTGGTGTTAGGAGACAGAGAACACATTGTACTTACTATATATGACGGGGATTGGAAGCTACTCTCTAGTTACAAAGGAGACTGGTTCTTGTCTTCATGGCCTGTTTGTCCTCAATCCAGGCCTGTTAACTTTGTCAGACTTCAGTCCCTGTGGGATGGGGTCCTTTGCTCTTGCTAGACTTCCCAGGAGGCCCATTAGAGAGTGTCCCCTGTAACAAAGAGGCCCTCCGGAGGGTGTGGGGGTGCTCATCTCACCTTAAGTTTAGCTGCTTATTCTCATCAGGATAGGAGTGCCAGAGCCAGTTGTGTGCTAGGATCTTGTAAACTGTTCTTCCCACATGGCATGGCCTCCCCACAATAGCAGCACCCTGTCAACAGATAAGCCAATGAGCGAACACATGGCGTTCAACCCTGGCTACTAGACACTGTTTGAGTTTACTTGTTGTTCCAGCAAGCAGCCCAGTCCCCAAATCCAAAAACTTCAGGATAGCCTTTTCCTGTCCCTAGTCCTCTGCTGGAGAGATGCCTAACTGTCTGGCCTCTGCCCATACCAAGAACCTGCCTTCTGTGTCAGATTTCCTCAGCTCCCTATCTGCTTGTTGGCTCCTGAAGTCTCCCACTACTTCACTGTGCCTCTGGAGTGATGTTTCTGGGTAGATTTCTCTGACTGGAGGTGGCTAAACCCCACTTTCCCTGTCTCACTGTGAATAGATGATAGGGAGATGTCTCCAGTCCCCCATCTTTCTCTGCCTTCCCCCCCCAAATCATCATTAGGGAATTTTAAGTTAAAATAGCAGTAAGATACCACTTCATAATTAGATTGGCTAAAAATCTGAAACACTGACAGTATTGAATACTGGCAAAGATGTGTGGCAACAGAAACTCCCATTTACTGGTGGTGGGAGAGAAAGATGGTACAGCCATTTTAGAACACAATTTAGGAGTTTTATATAAAAATAAACATACTCTCATCATAGGATATAGCAATTATACTGTTTGGCATTTACCCTAATGAATTGAAAACATACCCACACAAAAACTAGAGCACCATGTTTATAGTAGCTTTATCCATAATTACTTTTTTCACTGAGCGTGATTCTTTGGGGATCCATCCATGTTATTGCATGTATCAGCAGTTCATTTCTTTTTATAGATGAAAAGTATTCCATTGTATGGATCTACCAACTACTGTTGGATATTTGGGATCTTTTCAAATAATTATTGGAGATAAATGTTACAAAGTTGCTATGGACAGCCATGTACAGGTCTTTGTATCGACAAAGGTGCTTGTTTCCCTTTCATACATACCTAGGAGGGACCAATAACTTTTCATCTTTGAACTATCTTTTTGAGGAAAATGAAGCAGTCTAAGTGTTGATTAATACATCAGAATCAGAAGGGCTATGTTTAGTGCTGCATTTTCCTGCTGTCTTCCAAAGTACAAGGAAGCTCCTCCAATCACAAACAGATTAGCTTTTGGATGGCTTACTTCTAAAGTCCTTCACCCCTCCAGTTCTAATTTGATACCATACAAGCAATCTCTAATGCCATCTATTGAGGATGGACAGAGTTGATGGGGTTTTGTTCTCCCCAGAGATGTTTTAGTCTATGAAAATTTATAAGATCAAAGTTGACAAACAGAGAAATTTCTAATGCTTAATTTAATAACGAAATTGTCAATCTAATAAAAAGCTATCAGGAAGGTTATTTTCAACTGTCTTTCATAATGAACATTTGGTCTCACAAAATTTGCTGCACCCCCATACATGCTCTGTGTATTCTAACCTTTATGACTTAACTCAAGCTGTTCCCTCTTCTTAGACATCCCTACCCCTCCATCTTCACATGCCCAAAGCCTACTCATTCTTTCACAATTACATTAAGTCTTACTCTTGAAAGCCCCTTAGAAGTTTCTATCTCCTTCCATTTTTGCCTCTTTCTTCTCCTTTCCTCCTTCATTTCTTCTTGAAGTCCCTTAAGCTTTCATTTTTGCATTCTGAATGCTTTTATCATATATCCTGTGCTAGCTTTAGGGCTTATTGAGGACAGGACCCATATCAAATAACTTTGGATGTGCCCAAAATGTCTGGATTAGGGACATGATTGTCACTCAGAATACATTTAGTCACAAAATGTCAATAGAATGTTGACTAAGCACCAGGCATGGGGCTAGGTGCTGGACATGCAAAGATAAATGACATACACTCTGCTGTCAGAGTTCTATGACTTGGTTAAGTTAGAGGTATCCACAGGGGACCATAGGAACTTAGATACAGTGAGTGTCTTTATTGGTCTTCAGGGGAAATAAGTTAGGAAATGAGGTGGTACTTGGAATGAGACTTGAAGGTTTACTGTGTAAGGGGGTTAAAGAAGGATATTCCAGGAAGAGGCAATGGTATGAATAAGGACAAAATCTTGTATTAAAATATAGGGATTCAAAGCTTTCTATAAGCAGCCCAAGTAATCTTCAGCAAGCTCTTTTCTCATTCTTTACCAATGGCTTGGTGCACAACTGCTCTCACAAAGTCATTGCTTTCCAATTCCTTTCACACAGGGAAGATTAATTCCTTCTTCTATCCCTTGATTGGGCCTTACCTCTCTATTCAGAGCACCTTATCCTTTTGATAACCCCTCTATAGCATTTCCTGTCTTTTACCTTTTTTACAACATTGTTTCAAGCTTTCTACATCCAGGAAGTCATCTCTGATTTGATTACAACCAACTCTCACCATCCCTTAACTTTGTTTCAATGTTAGCACTTTTTGATATGAATACAGCAGATGAACTTGAGTCATCAGCCTCGTTGTGACCCTTTCAGTTTGAGTGTCATGAAGAAACTTTCTTAATATCTTAACTATGAACATAATGGGGATACGTTGATATGCCTCTTGGAAAGTAGTGGTGATGATCTAAAGAGGCCAAATATGTGGAGTGCTTAGCCTGGCACAGAGTAAATCCTAAGTCAATTACACTTAAGATCGTTGTTATTAATAATCATTATTCTCAGATTATTTCAGGTGCATATGTTTCAATTCTTCTGCTTATCTTCAATCTCTTATAAGCTGAGAGTCAATTTTTGGTTAGCATACCTTTACACTGTTTTGCACAAGTATATACTCAGTAAGTATTAATTTATTGCTTTCCTACTTGCCCCAATTGGCTAAATTCAACACTCTATTTCTGATGACTTATAATTTTCAAACATTTAACCCGATTGTTAATTTTACTGATAGATGAGAATCTATCATTGGGGTTGAAAGCCAATCTGACACTAACTTATTACATGCATGGCATTGAGCTAGGAGCTGTTGAGTATGCATGTATTAATAATAATGGCAATTTAGGAAAGGAACTGTGATCCCATTGAAAGATGGAAAAATTAAAGCTCAAGGATGTTAAAGTGTTACCTATGGTCACATCTCACATAGCTAATGAGAAGTGGAAACAGGACCAGAAATCAGGCCTTTCACCCTGTAGTTCTATACTCTTCCCACATACCATATAGCCTTTTTAGGGCACTTTCCTGGCCCTCCAGAAGGCTTCCAGGAGAGAGTGAAAACAATAGGAGCCAGGAGGGTTCCATTTTAAATTGTCAGAAAATCTGTAATGCTCAATAGCTTCCTTGTGCATCTCAATTGCCCACCTACATTTTTAGTGCTGTCATTCACTCTGGGGGTCTCCAAGGAGACAGCGCACATTCTGGAAGTCAGCCCTTGGCACCTCCACCTTGATATTTTTACAAAGATTTACATTGCTGTGTTCATTCCTTCAGCTTCAAGGTGTCATTTTATACAAAACCATTTCCCCTTCCAATTTATAAGGACCAGAAATTTGGCTCCAGTTTACCCAAACCATGATGCTCCCAGAGTTGGAGAACTGAAAACAGAAAAAAGATATGAAGAAACATATCCTTTGTTTCCACTAACAATTAGGAATTCTGCAGTCATATTAGATAAGCAACTTATTGAGCATCTTGGAGCTGTCTCTGTCCACCAAATTGCATGTGCCCTGTTGGAAGACAATAATGATGATACCGGAATTTCACTCTTCAGTAGGTCCTTGGTCTCAGGGATTTGAAGAATGAATCCACGGACCACAGATCAGTGGTAAGATAGGACTTTTATTAGAAGTTAGAAAGGAACATAGAAGAAGTAAAAAGTACCAGAGATTTTGGAAGGGGGAAAGAACTGAAGAACTCCCTTGGGAGTCTCCACGTGGGCTCTTTTATCTAGGGATCTTAAGTCTAGAGCATTACACATGGCTGGAAGTTGGTAGGTGGAAATGAGTCCATTAATAAATGAATGAATGTAGTTCCTCGTTCACTAGGGGAAAGTTATCAGGTCCTTTACATTCTTTGTCCCTGAGAAGGGATTAGGGTGTGTGTTCCTACCCCCTAAAACCACCCCCCAAAACCATCACAAGCTGCTTTGTTCATAATCGTATCAGAGCCCAGAGGGTGTGTCTCAAAGAAGGCAGTCTGCTTGGCCCTGGAAATGGGGGGCTCCCTGTCTAGCCCTGAGTGGTGGAATCTTATATCAATGAGAATGGGGGAGCAGAGCTTAGGTGAGAAAGAGGTGGTTGGAACAAGATAATTAAGATTAAGACCCATGTTTGAGCATCAATCCTGCCTCTCCTTGGCATTATGATTTTGGGCAGGTTCTTTGCCTTTCTGGATTTCAGTTTCCTCAATCTGTTATTGAGGTCAGTTATTTTTTTCTGGGGAGGAGGAGGTTGGAAGGGATAGACACTGAATGAGACACAGATTAAGTTTAGGAAAAAAAAAAAGTTTAGGAGTCAGTGAAAGTGAAAACAAATGGTCCATGGGATAGGAAGACACCAGGAGAACTGGCAGATGATGAAAGGCAAGGTAGGTGAGGGAGCTCAGGAAGGCAAGTGACAAGTAGCTCTACAGTCAACAGAGGAAAATGCAGAAAAGACATTTTGATTCAGCAGGAGTAGACAATTGGAGATCTCTGAGAAGTTTCTGTGGATTTCTGGGGAGAAAAACGAGATTTCATAAACTTTGAGAAGGAATGGGGTGGGGAAGAAACCAGACAAGGAGGTTCCCTTCTTCAGCATGAAGGGTGGGACCTGGGAGAGCAGTGGTATTGTGAAGAGTATGCACTGGGGATAATGGTCCACTCTTTGCTTCCATTTCTAGATCTTTATTCCCTTATCTTCTCATTTCCCCTTCAGAGACTCTGTTTCCTCATCTGAAAAACAGGAAAATTCCATTACCAATTTCATAGGTTTTGGAGTTTTGAAGGAAATAAAGCATAAAAAATGCCTGGCCTACAGAGTGAAATGACTTGATAAACGTTGGCTGCTTTTATTGTATTATTGTTATTATTCTTTTGTTTTTTAAGACAGAGTCTCGCTTTGTTGCCTGAGGAAGATCTTTTTCACTTCTTTGAAGGTTTCTTTCCCCTGTGCCTTGCAAATTTGCAGAATAATTCTGTAGTATGTTTTCAATTTATAGCTTTACGCATGGGGATGTGCACTGGCTACTGGAAGGAATTCTGCCACCAGCAGATTTTGCTCCTTTGATGGAGTAAGCACGTTGGGGTCCAGAAGATTACCACATTAGGGGATACGGTGGCCAAGGGAAGCTGACTGAACATCCTCCCTCCAACTATGGATAATCTGCAGATAGGGGTTACTTGAGGCCTTTCTGGTAAAGATGAGCTGAGTGACATTATAGCTGTGTACCCACAAGAGAGACGAGCAACCCATTGATTCCATCAGTGATTTGCTGAGAAATTCTAAAAAATTATTGGTATGGATCCAAGGGCAGATAAAAACCACTCTCTGGCCCTAACCACATTTGTCTTGGCTTTCTTGATGACTATCTGCTCTCTTGCTATCAACATCTCAGGTTTCTTTCTCTTTCTCTCTCTCTTTTTTTGTTTTGAAAGTCTCACTCTGTCACCCTGGGTAGAGTGTCATGGCATCACAGTAACCTCAAACTCTTGGGCTCAAGTGATCCTCTTGCCTCAGCCTCCTGAGTAGCTGGGACTTCAGGCACCTGTCACAATGCCTGGCTACTTTGTTATTATTCTTTACAGCTAGAGATAGGCAGGTCAGTTAGAAAGAACTAAGTGTCTGCTCAGGACCATTTACCCATGAAGAAGGAAGTCTTCCGGGTGAGAGAGCCTTCCTAAAAAGTCAAGAGGAGAGTGGCTTAGGACTACTGTGTGTAGGAGTCTGGCTGTCAAATTGGTAACAGATTCTGTGCTGCTGACCATTCTGTAAGGAACAAGACAGACAGGGTTCCTTCCCTCAGTGAATTTTAGTAACAAGTTAGGGGAAACACAGGTAAATGAATAAGGCCAAAAAGGCTGTGGTGAGGGTTAGGACAAAGGAATCAGGGGGGACTGTGAACCTAACTTGATCCAGGAACTTAGTGAGGGAACTAAAGGTTCTATTTTGTCAGCACCATCACCTTTGGAAGAGAGATCTTGGATCCGGGAAGTGGTGTTGCATCTACACCATATCCATTAAAGTGGGACTCTCTCATTTCCATGGATTTAGGAATTTCTTCATAGGCTGACCTGTACTACATATTGTGAACTGGCGTTTGAGGAAGGATCCAGAAATGGCTCAACCTACTTAATTTTTAAATGAACCAATCCTAATGTGAAGGCGCCCCCCACCTCGTCTCTGAAACCTACTATGAGTAAAATCACCATAATAACAATAAGGAGACATTCATAAGAAATCATTAGAGAAATTCCATTTTCTGTCAGCAAACACAATTTAAGCACTTAACAGCTAAGCTTCTTAAGATTCATTGCTGACTAGGGAGCAATTAGGACTGGATTTTAATGAATACACATGAACTCAGGGGTTTCTTTCAGGAAGAAAGGATAACTTAGTAAGTAATGGGAACAGCTTTTGGATTTAATTCAGAATATAGCTCAGACATCTTCTTGGAATAAAACACAATTAAACAAATCCTTAACTTATGCACTAATTACCACATGCTATATTCATCTCCTCATTCACAACACCCTCATCATTCAGTCTGACAAGCAAAATGTGTGTGGGGGACTACCGCTAATTTTTTAAATGACTATTAAACTGTTAAACTTTTCAGCTATTCAACAGAAATAGGGACTCCCTGCCTCCTAAACAAGACTGATTAACTAACTTACACGTTCTTGTGAATTCTGTCTAATGGCAATTTGGAATGAGGCACCTTTAGCACCTGCATCCAAAGGAGAAATATCAAGGCACCAAATGTTTTTTCGTACACAACTACTTTTCAGGGTTACAAGTTCCTCCTTCCCAGGTGTCTGGAACTTCTGTAACCCAGGCTTTTTAGCTCTTAACCCCACTGGCCACTTTAGGATCGCCACAACTTGCAAAGTGCAGCTAATTGTTTCGGAAAGTCCCCAGGTGTTCTTGTGCTTAAAAACTGCTTAGGTTTGTGTGTCTGTTTAGATTGTCTGGGATGCCAAACACGGTTTGAAGGGCAAGATATTTATTCAGGGTGCTGCCCCTGAAGGGTAAAGGGGAGAGGGAGTGGAGTAGGCAGGGAGAGCCTTCAGGCCACAAAGCTGATGTAGCATCTGTGAAAGGAGGGAGAAAAGAAAGGAGGACTGGGTGTGAGGAGGCTTGGACATTGGTGAAGCTTGGAGAAAGTCTTGACCAACCCAACGGGG
>CAUYON010154405.1:0-10743 GCA_963573935.1 Arctocebus calabarensis
TCACTTGCCAGATCTCCACTGCTTTTGCCTTCCCCAGGGGGTCCAGAAGTCTCTCGCTGTCTCCCTGTGTCCCCAAAGGGATGTTTCTGGGCAGATCTCGTCAGCCAGAGATGCCTAAAGTCTTCTCTCCCCAGTCTCACCGAGCCCAGTTACAAGGAAGCTGTTACTCGGCCACCATCTTGGCTCTTCCTTCTGTCAGTAATTTTTTAATGTAACTTTTTTGTTATTTTTAGTGTAAGCATAATAAAAACACATGTTAATTTTCTTCTAACGGCATAAAAGGATGTGAAAAAGTAAATATATAACTCTTGTTTTCCCACTACCAAGTCCATTCTGTGAGAGTTAAATAGTGTTTCTTGAGTCTCTCTTTTAGGAATTTTATACGTAGATAAGATTGTAGCCTATGTTCCCCCAAAAGAGAAAAAGGAAGAAGGGGAGAATTTATCTAACAGCCTCTACCTCCCATTGATCAAAAGTTTCCTCAACATCCTAGCTCTTCCTGACTTCCAGGCTAAGCATGGGTACTGGGCCGGTTCTCTTGGGAAAGCCTCAGAACAGGACATGAAGGGGGGCTGGTGTGGATATGAAGTAAAATACTGTCGAATTAAGTCTCCTCCTCATCCATGAAGCCTTTTGCTGTCTTCATTAACCAACCATAACTGGTAAAAGAGACAGATAGAGGCTGAGAGTCTGATGTGGTACATAGAGGTGGTTTAACATACTTTATTTGGAAAATTTTGTGAGTGTGTGTGTGTGAATTTAAGTACTGAAAAGTTATCAATATTTCAATTCCTGGTTTGCAGCTTGCATTTTATAAATACTGGTAGATCAGATATTTTTTGAATCACAAAATTTCTCATCTATCTTTGTTGGCTGCCAGAAAAATTATAGCCAACTTTAAGGAAGTCGCTCATGGCTAAATAATTTCAAAAGCTAAATGGTAAAAATCCTTCAGGTTTTTTTCATGGCAAAAATCATATTTATTGTGGCATATAGATGTATTATAATAAGTATATTCTGCTGTGTGAGGTGTCTCCAAAAGAAAGAACTTTGGGCTCAATGAGAATCTTCAAACAGAGTTGTTCCCAGGCCATTTTCAGAGCCCTCAGATCAATATAGCTTTTCTGAGTCTTTTCTTTGTTTGGAAATTGTCAGTTTTAAGGACTCAAATATAATCTTAGAAGAGAGTTATGGGTCAGAAAGAATAACACAGCTATAATGCATATAAATGCACATATATAGACAAAATACTTAAAATACAGTTTCTCAGGAAAAGTGGAAACTTGGAAGAAAACATGAGAAAAATGGATATTGATGATCACAAATAAACTTACGTGACTTAAAGGGATAATAATTTTCAACAGATTGAACTGAAAAATATAATGGGTACCATTAGGATATGTGCAATCTAAATTTTATTTATTTTTTTTTTATTAAATCATGGTTGTGTACATAAATGAAATCATGGGATACAATGTGCTGGTTTTATATACAGTATGTTTGTTGGTATAGATCACAGTGTCAAAGTCAAGGAAACATTATTTATATAGTGAAAATAGAGGTTGGGCGGTGCCTGTGGCTCCAAGAAATAAGGCACTGGCCCCATATACTGGAGGTGGAGGGTTCAAATCCAGCCCCGGCCAAAAACTGCAAAAAAAAAAGAAAAAGAAAATAGAGGCTATGTTCTCAATGAAGGTTTATCGATAGTATAACAGGATTCACTATATTTGAACTAGTAAAAGTAGGTCAACAGAAGCCTTCCTAATTTATCTCTGAAACTGATGAAACTGATTCAAGTTAAGGGCTTTAATTGCTTCTATTCAGCGTTCTCTCATATATTAAAGTTTTATGTGCATATATACACACACTCAGAGGGTACGAAAAAGTAGATACATTTTAAGAAAGAAATAACCTATATTAAAATTGTAATACCTAAGTGAGATTTGAGTTATACAATTACAAGAGGTGCTCAAATATGACTTGTATCCATCCTTTGTTATCAGTATGTATTGAATGCAATTTCAATACAGTTTTTTCCTTTGTTAAAATGTGTATACATTTTTGGCATCCACTGTGTGTGTGTGTGCACATGCACACACATACATATTTGGCAAGCCACTGATGTCTGAATTGAAATGCAAATCTTAGAAACAACCCAAAATTTCCAGGGGTTCTTCAGAGTTGATTTGCCTTTAAAATATGAATTTGTTCTTTCTGTTCTACCCCATGTGAATTACAGATGAGGTAACTTGACATGATATAAAAATGTAATGCTCTGTCTGAAATACTTTACATATATTTCTGAAATCTATCTATCTATCTATCTATCTATCTATCTATCTATCTATCTATCTATCTATCTATATCATTGTCTCCCATGCTTGAGATCTATCCTTTGAGTGATTAAACTTGTCCGTGTATGGCTAGTATATGAAAGATGTGGATAGGAATAAGAATGTGTGATTAACACAAGATAGGTTTCTGTGAGATATCATAGTTTGCAAACAGCCTGAGAGAGACAAATACTTGAGATTTATAGTTTACTTAAAATCATTAGGAATATTAAGAATATTAATCATTGGGAATATTAAGAAGTAGCAACTCCAACAATGTCCACTCTTCCTTTACTAAACATTTTAAAAGTTGCTTTAAGAAACATTTAATTTCCTTTTGCTAATGATTATAATAAATAATATTTGTTCCAAAGAATAATAATCAGTAATAAAGAAGGGTCAAGGAGAAGAGACACTATTTTCAATCTGTTAAATATATCATATTCAAGAATTGATAATAATTTTTATTTTTTTGTTTTTTAGCAAGTCCAGTGAATGTTGGCATTTTTCTCTCAGATTTTGGTATAACAGTAAACTTTAAAAATATTTATTCAACACTAATAATAATTAAGGCATATTGAGATAATCAATTAATGCAATCTAATTGTTCACTATCCCAAATTAAAAAGAAAATAAAAATTCCCAGTGCTGGAGAAAAAGATACTGAAGTCTAAGTGGATTAAACCTAACCAGAAGGTAACTTATAAATATCAATCAGAAGCCTCAAAAATGCCCATGATCTTTGACTCAGTAATTACATTTTTGAGATTCTAACCTAAGGAAAAAATTATAATAGTCTTACTCTAAATAAGTTGAAATATAGACAAAACTTTACACTTAATGATATTCATGGTGGCTAATCATTATAGAGTCCTTATTATAGAGCAGCAACTGTGATAAATATTTTAAATGAATTATACCAAATAATTGTTAACAAAATAATTCAGGGATATCTACCATTATGTTTGTTTAATGATTAAAATGGGCTATTAATAAGAAAACAATGAAGTTAGTTAACTCATGATTACACAACTAAGTGATAAAACCAGGATTAAAACTTAGATTTATAGAAATTTAGAATCCAGATGGTTTTTCCCATTTTGAAATTTTTTAAAAAACTTCTGCAATAAACTTAATTTTTAAATTTATTTAATTGACAAGGAAAAATTATATATACTTATGGTGCACAGTATGATGTTTTGCAATATGTATACATTGTGTAATGACTAAATCAAGGTATTTCATATACATTATCTCACTTATCACTTTGTGGGGGTGAGGAGAACACTTAAAATATATAATCTTAGCAATTTTAAAGAATAGGACATATTGTTATTAACTAGAATCGCCTACAATAGAGCTCTTGAATGTATTCCTCCTGTCTACGAAATTTATGCCCTTCAACCAACATTCCCCTAATCCTCCTACCTTCAGCTTCTGGTAACTATTACTTTACTCTGTGTTCCAATAAATTGACTTTTTTAGATTCTACAAATAAGTAAAATCATATGGTGCTTGTCCTTCAAGCTCATCCATGTGAAATACAAATGACAGGATTTCCTGTCTGTAAGGCTGAAGAATATTTCATTTTGTACATGTACTGTACTTTATCTCTTCCTTAATTGATGGTCTGTTAGTTTGATTCCATACCTTGCCTATGGTGAATAATGCTTCGATGGGAGCAGATATTTCTTTTAATAGGAGTGCAGATATTTCTTTGAGATACAGATTTCATAACCTTTGGATATATGCAAAAGGGATTGCTGGATTATATGGTAGTTTAGTTTTTATTTTAAGGTAACTTCATAGTGTTATCCCTAGCAGCTGTACTAGTTTACATTCCCACCAGCAGTGCACAGGTGTTCCCTTTTGTCCATATCCTCATCAACGCTTATCATTCATATTTTTGATAATAGCCAACAGTTTAGAGGTATGAGGTAACATAATGATTTTAATTTGAATTTCTCTGATGATTAATGCTGTTGGGCATTTTTTTCTTATACCTGTTTTTTCTTATACCTGATTTGTGTGTCTTTTTTTTGAGAAATGTCTATTTAGGTCCTTTGTTCTTTCTTAAATTGCATTATTTATTTTCTTAGTATTGAGTTGTTTGAGTTCTTTGCAGTTTGGGGATAGCCCCCTTTATCAGTTGTATGATTTGCAAATACATTCTCCTGTTCTGTCCCTTCATTCTGTTGATTGGTCCTATTGCTATTCATAAGCTTTTAAATCTGATGAAATCCACTTGTCTACTTTTGCTTTAGTTGCATATGTTTTTGGGCTAGCATCCAAAAACTTACTGACTAAACTAGTCATATTTCAAATGCTCAATAGCCACATGTGAGTTGTAGCTACTGTATTGAACAGAATAGCTATAGAATATCTCCATGATTCTAGAAAGTTTTGTGGGAGAATGCTTCCTAAATTTGCAATTCTTTTTTTTTTTTTTTTTTTTTAGTTTTTGGCCAGGGCTGTGTTTGAAACTGCCACCTCTGGCATATTGGTTAGGCGCCCTACTGCTTTGAGCCACAGGCGCTGCCCTTAAATCTGTAAGTCTTAATATCTTTACAATAGGGGAGTCTCCTTTCATTCTTCCTTGTCTTTAAAACTTCATTGACTCTTTGCTTTTCCAAACAAATTTTAGAATAAGTAAAAAAAAAAAAATTATTACTTAAACCAATGTCAAGAAGCTTTTTGTCTGTGTAATTTTAGTTTCAGGTCTTATGTTTAAGTCAATCCATTTTGAGCTGATTTTTAAATACTTTCTGAGATAAAGATACAATTAATTTTTTTATTTGTAAATATTCAGTTTTCCCTATACTGTTTATTGAGAAGACTATCCTTTCTCCATTGATATGTTCTTGGACTCCTGTCAAAGATCCCATTGACCATAAATGTATGTATTTATTTCTGAGTTCTCTACTCTGTTTCATTGTTTTATATATATTTTTATTTAATGCTGTCTTCATTATTATAGCTTTGTAATATAATTTGAGAGAGTAAGTATGATGATGCCTCCAGCTTTGATCTTCTTGCTAAGAGTGCTTTAGCTGTTTGTGGTTTCTTGAATTTCCATGCAAATTTTTTTATTTGGAATTTTAATAGTGATTTGTATTGAATTTGTAGATTTCTCTGGGTATTATAGGTATTTTAATAATATTAAATCTTTTAACTCATGAACATGGGATATCTTTCCATTTATTTGTATCTTCCTCAATTTCCTTTATCAGTATGCTAGTTTTCAGTATATACATACTTCACCTCCTTCATTAAATTTATTCCTTATGGGGTTTTTTTGTAGCTATTATTAACGGAATTTTTAAAAATTTCTTTTCCAGATAGTTTATTATTAATGCATAAAAATGCAGCTGACTCTTGTATATTGATTTTGTATCCTGCAGCTCTACTGGATTTGCATATTAATTTTAGGAGGTTTTTTTTTTTGGTGGGGTCTTTTGAGGTTTTTATATCTAAGATCATTTAAGCTGTAAAGAGAGCCGCTTTTACTTCTTTTCTTATTTGGATGGTTCATTTTGTTTTTTCCCTAATTGCTGTGGATAGGACTTTCAATGTGCCATTGAATAAAAACAGTGAGTCACCATCCTAGTTTTATTCCTCCTCTTGCAGGAAGAGCTTTAAGATTTCACCATTGAATGTGAATGTTCAAGTCTATTTCTTTTATTTCTTCATACTTAATTTTTATCAAGAAAGGATGTCATTTGGCCTGATGTTTCCAGTTTTCACCATTGAAAATAAATGTTGAGGTAAATTTCTTCTATACCTAATTTGTTAAGTGTGTTTGTCTTAGGAGGATGCCAGTTGTTTTCAAGTGCTTTTCTTGAATCTATTAAGATAATTCCACAATTTTTATCATTCACCAATGATAAAAATTACAATTACTGATTTGCATATCTTGTATTATTCTGGTAGCCCAGAGATAAATCCTTCATCATGTATGTTTTTTTGAATGTGCTATTAAATTTAGTTTGCTGATATTTTGCTGAGGATTTTAGTATCAATATTAATCAAAGATTTTAGACAGTAATTTATTTTTCCTTCTCAAGTTCTATTTTTTTTTTAAATCAGAGCTGTGTACATTAATGCAATAATGGGATACAAAGTGCTGGTTTCATATACAACCTGAAATATTTTTGTCAAACTGTTTAACATAGCCTTCATGGCATTTTCTTAGTTATTGTATGAAGGCATTTCTATTCTGCATTTAGTAAGGTTCCCCAGTAACTTTCTAAGATGCACCATAGGTGTGGCCCTCCCTCCACCAATCCTCCCTCCCCTCCTCTCCCCTTCCTTGCCCATTTCCCCATATTCTTATACAAAAATTGGCTTATGGCCTTCATATGAAAGCTATAAATTAGCTTCAGGGTAGGGCTGAGTACATTGGATACTTTTTCTTCTTCCATTCTTGAGATACTTTACTAAGAAGAATATGTTCCAGCTCCATCCATGTAAACATGAAAGAGGTAAAACCTCCATCTTTCTTTAAGGCTGCTTAATATTCCATGGTGTACATGCACCACAATTTATTAATCCATTTGTGGGTTGATGGGCACTTGGGCTTCTTTCATGACTTAGCAATTATGAATTGGGCTGCAATAAACAATCTGGTATAGATGTCTTTGTTATAATGTGATTTTTGGTCTTCTGGGTATATACGAAATAAAGGTGACCTTATGTTTTTGTTTTTGGTTTTTTCTTTTGCATTTGTTAGGTAAAGACCCTCTTTTTTATTTTTTTTTATTGTCTTTATTATTAAATCATATCTGTGTACAATAGTGCAATCAAGGGGTACAATGTGCTTGTTTCGTGTACAATCTGAACTATTTTCATCAAACTGATTAACATAGCCTTCATGGCATTTTCTCAGTTATTATATGAAGACATTTGTATTCTGCATTTAGTAAGGTTCACTTGTACCCCTCTAAGATGCACCATAGGTGTGGCCCCACCAATTACCCTCCTGTGACCTTGTTTTTTAATGAAAATATCCCATGTTGGCATTTGATCCCTTTCTCTTCCATTTTTCTGTGACTGCTTTATAAGATATATGGGTTTCATAATTTCATGTGATTTTGTGATAGTGTATATATCAACCTTTCATTACCATATTTAACACTCCTTTGAGTGTTTACTTCAGGGCCACTCTAGTGGTGAAAATTCCTCTCTGTATCTGCTTCTCTGGGAAAGACTTGATTTCGCCTTCATTTATGAAGCTTATTCTGTTAATATACAAATTCTTGACTGTTAGTTTTGTTTCTTCTTCCTCCTCCTCCTCTTCATCCTCTTCCTCTTCCTTATCTTCCTCTTTTTCCTCTTCTTTTCTTTCTCCTTCTTCTCTTCCTTCTTCTCCTCCTTCCTTCTTCTTCTTCCTTCTTTCTTTCTTTCTTCTAGTCTGATGGGGTTTCCTTTACAGGTGACTAGAAACTTTCACTAATTTTAAAATTATTTCTTTCACTTTGAATTTAGACATTTTGATTATAATATGCCATTCTGAACTCCTTTATGTATATATATGTGCCTAAGGATCACTGGACCTCCTGTATCTAAATGTCTAACTCTCTTGTTAGAAATGATAAATCTTCATAGATTATTCCCTTGAATAGATTTTCTAAACTTTCTGATCTCTTTTCTTATTCAAGAATACCAATATTTCATAAATTTTGTTGTTTTATGTAGTCCGTGATATTTCAAAGGCTTTGCTCATTCTTTTATGTTCTTTTATTCTTATTTTTGTCCGTATGGATTATTGTAAATTACCTGCTTTCAGGTTCTGAGATTCTTTATTCTGTTTGATATGAAGCTTTTGAACATATTTCATATTTCCTTCTGTGAATATGTTGGCTCTAGAATTTCTGTTAGTTTGTTGTTTTCATTGTTGTTATTAAAGATATTCATTGGTAATTTTATCATTCATATTTTATATGAATTTTCTGATACCTTTTTATTGGTTTTAAGATTACTCTTGCAGGTTTGGTGCCTGTGGCTCAACGGGCTAGGGCGCCAGCCACGTACACCTGAGCTGTATGTACAATCCAGCTCGGACCCACCAAATAACAATGACAGCTGCGACCAAAAAATGGCCGGGCATTGTGGCGGGCGCCTGTGGTCCCAGCTGCTTGGGAGGCAGAGGCAGGAGACTTGCTTGAGCCCAGGAATTGGAGGTTGCTGTGAGCTGTGATGCCACAGCACTCTATCCAGGGTGACAACTTGAGGCTCTGTCTCAAAAAAAAAAAAAGAAAGAAAGAAAACAAAGGCCTCCCTTAAACGCAGATAAAGGCCCTACTAACTGCAAATAAAAAAAAAATAGACCTCCTAACTTCAAAAAAAATAAATCCTAACTTGTTCTTACCTGGGTCCTCAGGCAGCAGCAGGCTCTGCACAGGCAAGCTTGTGACTGAGGAGGAGTTGAGAGACAGACAGAGGGGAGGGGAGATGGAGAGTGCAGCGCACATTCCACACATGCGCACTGGGGCCAGGGACAAGTTGGCTGCTAAGCAGGACAGGCAGCGGGGACAAAAACACTGGCAGCCCAGATAAATGTCCTTGGTGAGCTGCATATGGCCCATGGGCCGTAGTTTGAGGACCCCTGTCCTAGAGCATTAGGATTATAGGTGTGAGACACGGGGCCCAGCCCCATGGCTGCAAACTTTATAGAAGGATCTGTTCTTTGTCAGATAACCCCTTAGATACCTCTAAAGGGTTATTTGCAATATTTGGCTAAATTATGAAAGCATATACTTTTTACACCAAACATCCCCACTTCCAAGCATTTTTCCTATAGACAAATTAATACCTATGTGCAAAGATTTCTGCGCAATGGTTATGGCAACATTGTTTGTAATAGCAAGTTACTAGAAACAAAGTAAATGCCATCAGTAGGGCATTAAATAAATCAGTGTATGTCTGCAAAAATAGCTGTAGAAAATTCTACTATATGAATATACCATAATTTGTTCAACTCAGTCCCTGTGAGGTAGTTCAAAATACATTGATATGGAATGGTGTCTAGAATGAGAGAACATAATTATTCATTACATATGGGGTTTTTATGTTTGTTTATTTATTTATTTGCAGTTTTGGGCCAGGGCTGGATTTGAACCCACCACCTCTGGCAATGGGGCTGGCACCCTACTCTGTTGAGCCACAGGCGCCGCCCTCATTACATATGTTATATACTTTTTTTTTTAAGAGACAGAGTCTTACTTTGTCCCCTTGGTAGAGTGCTGTAGTGTCATAGTTCACAGCAACTTGAACTCTTGGATTTAGGTGATTCTCTTGCCTCAGCCTCCCAAGTAGCTGGGACAACAGGTGCCTGCCACAACATCCGGCTATTGTTTTGTTGCAGTTTGGCCAGGCCAAGTTTGAACCCACCACCCTCGGTATGTGGGGCTGGTGCCCTACTCACTGAGCGACAAGTGCCACTCATGTTATATACTTTTATTTGCTTAAAAACAAAGTATTGCTCTGTTGTGCAAAGTCCTTAAATTTATATGTCAATTTGGGAAAAAAATGACATCTTTGATACCATGAGTCTTCTAATCCATGAACATGGTATGTCTCACCATTATTAGTTCTTTGATTTTGTTCAATAGCACTTTGCAGTTGGGGGAGTTTTTTGCTGTTCTTATTTGTTTTTTATTTTTATTTTTTTGTTTTTTGAGACAGAGTCTCAAGCAGTCGCCCAGTAGCCCTGGGTAGAGGGTCATGACATTATCATAGCTCACAGCAACCACCAACTCTTGGGCTCAGGCGATTCTCTTGCCTCAGTTTTTTCTATTTTTTTTTTGAGATGAAGCCTCAAGCTGTCACCCTAGATAGACTGTGACATCACAGCTCACAGCAACCTCCAATTCCTGGGCTCAAGCGAGTCTCTTGCCTCTGCCTCCCAAGTAGTTAGGATTATAGGCGCCTGCCACAATGCCTGGCCGTTTTTTGGTTGCAGCCATGATTGTTGTTTGGCGGGCCCAGACTGGATTCGAACCCGCCAGCTCAGGTGTACGTGGCTGGTGCCTTAGCCCGTTGAGCCACAGGTGCCGAGCCTTTTTTTTTTTTTTTTTTCCCCGTTGAGACAGAGCCTCAAGCTGTCACCCTGGATAGAGTGCTATGCCATCACAGCTCACAGCAACCTCCAATTCCTGGGCTCAAGCGAGTCTCTGGCCTCTGCCTCCCAAGTAGCTGGGACCACAGGCGCCCGCCACAATGCCTGGCCATTTTTTGGTTGCAGCCGTCATTGTTGTTTGGCAGGCCCAGGCTGGATTCGAACTGGATTCGAACCCGCCGGCTCAGGTGTACGTGGCTGGTGCCTTAGCCCGTTTAGCCACAGGCACCGAGCCTTTTTTTTTTTTTTTTTTTTGAGACAGAGTTTTATTATGTCACCCTTAGTAGTGTGCTG